>OZ038393.1:14222243-14224836 GCA_964036045.1 Eutreptiella sp. 'Long Island Sound 2002'
TTTGGTCGTGTCAACGGAGCCCCGGGATGACTTGTCCTGTTTGACTACTCCGGGGGTCGGCTGTCCCGGAGACGGGCTGTTGCCCATGTTGTTGACCAGGTGCATCCAGATGCACACTCCGAGTCTATGCAAGGGTTTGCCGACTCCAGCACTGACTTGTGCGCGCTGGTGTGTGCATCTGCAGGATAATTTTCCTGAGGAAGGGGAGGGGGGGGGGTCCGACCCTGGCTGCAGCTGAAGACACGCCTCAACACCGAACACCGCAGTGTTGCTGCTCCACATCATGGCCTTGCTGCCAAGCCTTGT
The DNA here is from genome assembly GCA_964036045.1 of Eutreptiella sp. 'Long Island Sound 2002'. Classification (NCBI taxonomy): domain Eukaryota; phylum Euglenozoa; class Euglenophyceae; order Eutreptiales; family Eutreptiaceae; genus Eutreptiella; species Eutreptiella sp. 'Long Island Sound 2002'. Next base: position 14,222,550 of record OZ038393.1, read on the forward strand.
CCTTGGGCTGCCCCACCTCAACTTGCCGCTGGACCAATTCTGCGCGCAGACGTCGTCATGCTGTTGACAGACCTCGTAATCCTGCGGCTGTCGTGGGGGCAAACAACCGGTGCCTAGCTGCATTGCCCAATGCCCCGAATGGTGGGGGTGCGCAGAGCCACCCGACCGCAAAACTACCGATTTGCAGCACTTTGGCGTACGCACACGCGCAATTGCGAAGCAACACAAGCATAACGTAGGTACTGAGTGTCAGTCACCTCGTCAGTTGGATCGATTAACAAGACCGAGCAAGTTCAATGCCAAGAGGCGCCTTTCGAGAAAAAAATAGACATTCAGAAACACGCACGTACAGACACGCATGCACGCACGCACGCATGAAGGTACACACACACACGTAGAGCAGACGAACAGAGCAACACACACACACACACACACACAGACACACACACACACACACACACACACACACACACACACAGACACACACACACACACACACACACAGACACACACACAAACACACACACAAACACACACACACACACACACACGCGCGCGTAGAGCAGACGAACAGAGCAACAGACACACACACACACACACACACACACACACACACACACACACACACACACACACACACACACACACACACCTTTTCAAACGTTGGCGCGTAATGGATGCGGGCGTGCTCTGGAGGCTGTGGGAAGAGGTCAACGCATGGAATGTGTGCAGCAGCAGCAGCAGCAGCAATTTGCCACACCCAAAAGCATAGCCCAACCCCCACTTCAACTGATCAGGGACTTGAGGGGGGTTGGGGGGGTGGGGCCCAGCAGGATTGCCCTCGGCTGATGGTATGGGGACAGCCAGTGCAAGAACATGGGCGTATGCCAGAATGAGGGTGCCCTCCCCCCTTCCTTCGAGAATGGGAGTCCGTCCATTTTGCCCCCGCTCAATTTTGCCCCCTCTTGCCTTTCCCATTGCCAGTCACCGCCTGTGCAGGGGGTGGGGGGGGATACGGTCGCCGGGATTTCCAAAAAATGTGGTTTTCTTGTCATGGTGTATGCCCCCCCAAGCTTCTATGTTTGCCAAGATGCATGTTGATCTGTTGATACCATCGCTCTTTTCAAGAAACTACGGCCCCGGCTCAACATGCAAAGCGTGGTAAGGAATCACACCCTTCTACTGTGGTTCATGAGGAGGGGCGTTACGCGCTCCACAAGAAGCAGTAGAGCCCCATTACTACCTCAGCCCATACCCCATTGAAGCAACCGACTATTTGCCCCTCAACGGATAGCTTAATGGCGGCGCTCGAACCGAGCCTTATCCCTCTTCTTCATAGTCTCAACGGCCACTTTGTGTTTCCAACAACCACTTTGTGTTTCCTACAGTCCAAATGACGTTGGATCGTGCTCTTCGTCATGTAGCTCACGGGGTACCCTACCCCAGTGCAAAGTGCGTGGTAGGGGAAAGGTGGTGCTGGCGCAAAATATTGCACCATGAGCCCTTGGAAGCGGAAGGAATAATTCCCTAGTCATCCGCTGAGTGTCCGCACCAATGATCTTGGTATTGAAGTACTGTGGTGTGATGCGTATGGATGCCGTGTTGTTTCCATTGTCAGAATTGGGCTCACAAGGAGAAATGGAGGGCATGGAATCCGACATATCTGTTGCAAAAGAAAGAATGTGAGCAATGAAAGCGGCAGTGTTGGGTAGATATGCAAACGCTGACTGACTACAAGACTACACGTTAGTTCAAGTGCAAGGTCCCACTAAAATGTTTCCTCTTGAGCATCACACTAAGAGACCGGCCCAAAAAATGCGGAAAAATGCGAAAAAAATGCAGACCGCCACCCCCCCTTCGCCGGCCTATGCCACCACCCCTGGGACCTCCCGTTTCGTTGTCCGTGACCTTCCGTCACATGCCTAGACGGGGCGCAAAGGGCGCAATCACAACGAAGCAACACAGGAAACGGAAAGAGCCGGAGACAACGGGGGGAGGCAAAATTTTACAAATGGAGGGAAATGCTTGACGGTAATCCAGAACCCTGGCTCTAACCACGACTTTCCTTCAACGAAAAACGTGTGGTTGTCCTTCTATCATCTCCAATAAAAAAGTTGCGGTGTGTGACTGCTAACCATGCGGACGTTGCTAATGAGAGGGGTGAGGAGGAGGAAGAACGCTGTGTTTGCGTCATGATGGCGCCGGTGGTGTTGTACTACATCTGAAGTTGAGAAATTGAACCAATCATGTGCCACATCTTCGCATCGGTAATCTTTGAATATAGCCC
>OZ038393.1:14225036-14345036 GCA_964036045.1 Eutreptiella sp. 'Long Island Sound 2002'
GTCGCTAAGCAGTGGCTCGCGCCCCACAACCGGAGACTATGGAACGGCTGATGGTCTGACTGTCAAATCCACCGCATCGGGTACTTCGTCCCAAGCGGCGCCCCACCGATGAGACTGAAGGTACCCTGGGGCCCGTCAAGCCCCCCTTTGTATGCTGGCGTTCATGCGGCAGAGACTGCACCCAACCCCAAGTGTCCGCACTGGCTGCTTGCTTGGGGGCAAGAGCGGTTGCCAAGGCGGTTACGGGCGGTTGGAACAGCGCTTGGGGGGCAATGTCCGGCGGGTACAAAGCGGTTGGAGGGTCGTTGGGGGCGGACAGAAGCGGTTGGCAGGGCACGCCAAAGGGGGAGAGGGGGGCTTTGGACAAGCCTGGGGTTGGTTGTCCACCAACTGGATTGGGGCGGGTCCCCCGCGGGGGGCGTGGGGGGGGGGGGGGACTATGGCCTGGTCACGGTGTGCAAAGAACGGCGGCAAAGCCCGACCCTTGCGCCATGCCAGCCCCGCCCTGCCGTCCAAGCGTCACGCCCTTCTCGGACCTCCCCGCCAGCCCCTCGGCCCCGCCCACACCACACCTTCATGTTTGCGGGGAGCTGCTCGAGCGCGACGTTGCCGATGCCAAACAACGAGGGGTTCGGCACGACAAGGTACGCCCTCCTCCAGCCGTGGGCCGGGCTCAGAGGGCTGCTGTTCATCACCCTGTGGCACACGGAGGCGGCTGTCGGTCGGTGCCTCCGCTGCGGAATGCCACGAAGCACGAAGCAACCGACCTCCGCTTGTTAGGACCCGTCCGCCACGTGCGACGCGCGCGCGGCCGGCGCGTCGCGCGGGGATGCGCACCCGGCCGCCCGGTGCGCGGCTTGGCGGCGCACCGGCCCTCTGCCTGAAGGCAGGCGGCACCGCCCTTGCGTCCGGAGTGCCGGTGGGGGGGATGTCTGGCACACTGCAGGGCATTGGGTGACGCAAAAACGAAGGTTGCCACCACAATTGCCGCAAGACTGCCATGTTTGTCGACAACCGCCGCTCGTTGACTCTTAACCGCAGTCCGCTGACTCTCAACCGCCCCGTGCCTGCACGACGCCCCCTTCTCCCCAACTTCGGGGGGGGGGGGGGGGTTGGCATGCCGCCCGGTTGCGTTGCTGTCTGCATCGGGCGGCGCCTATGGGCCTCTCACCACTTACCCTTGTCCTTCCCTTGAACCCTCTCCCTCCGCAGGCGGCGACGCCCATCGGCCTCTCACCCCCTCGGGCCCTCCCTCCCCCTGCCTGGCCTATCCTCACCCCCCCTACTCCCCCCTTCCGTTTCCGCGGGATGTTGTGCCCACGCAGCCCCCAGACTGTCCCTGTTTCACTGCCCCCGTGTCGGGTCCACACGGCGGAGGGCAACGGCCCTCGACGTTGGCCAGGCCCGTCCCAGCGGACACCCCCCTCCCGGCGGTGGGGGCCCGCTCCCCAACGGCGCCTTTTGGGCCTCGGGATGTCCACTTGCGGGGGGTCACTCCCCCCACGGGGGCACACAACAACCGTCCGCCTGTCCATTCCCGCGCTCAGTCCTCCTTGTGGCGAGCATCATGAGCCTCCCCAACTTCGGGAGGGGGGGGGGGGAGGCCCGAGCGCCGCCGAGTGCCTGGGTGTCTGGGGAACACAAACGTCCTGCCTCCCCGAGCCTCTCCCGGTGTCGGCTTGCGGACGTTGCCACAGAGACCAGCCGAACCGCGACAATCCCGCCGTCACACCACAACACGCCCCCCCGCGCGCGCACGCGACGCGCCGCCCTCGCAGGGCCCCGCGCCCCCGCGAGCCCAGGCCCGGAGCACGGCAGAGACTTGGCGATCTGCTCCATCTTCGTCCGCGTGCTCCCCTCGTAAATCTGGAACTGCTTCTCCTGCGCGTGGCGCTCCTCGTCGGTTTGCAGGGACCGCGAGATCAGGGCCGGCAGCGTCCGGTTCTTGGGCGCGTCCAACGTGACCTACGGGAACGCCGTGGCTGGGGCATCGCTTGGCAGGGGGCGGAGGGTGGGGGGCAGGGCTCCTTTTTAAAAGGGGTGGGGGTCCACCCCCCCCCCCCCCCCAAGTGATGCTGAGTTTTTAGAGGCACCAAATAAAATTTTTTGATCGGCCGAAGGCCCGAAAAAAATTTGGCCCAATCTTTCAAGGAGCGGGGGGGGGGGGGGGGGGCAGAGGTGCCAAGTTGTTAAAAGGAGCGCTGGGAGGGGGGGGGGGGGGGCGTCCACAACAACCTTCTTCACACAAACCGGCGCCACTGTATACCCCCAACTCTGCCAACCGCCTTGTAACTGCTGTCTGTTGATGCAGATGTTAAGGTCTACTTCGTCCGGGACGCACCTTTGCTGATCCCAGGTCGTGCACGGGGGCCCTAGGCGCAGCCACTGCCACCGGTACGAGTGGGGTGCAGAGCGTGCCGCGTGAGTGCCATTTGCCGGGGGGCGTTACGTCCTGCGGACCACCTTGAATCGCATCGGCAGGGCGGCGGCCGGCTTGTTGCAACAGATTGTCCTGCACTTACCAGAAACACCGTCCTTGCAACAGCACCAACGCAGACAGACGAAGAATCAACAAACAATTGCGTACGGCAGCGACGTGTGTTCGTTCTACGTCCCAGACCTCGCCCCCCTCCCCCCCCCGCCAGGGGTGCATTAGAAGGGAAGGGACCTCAGAGGCGACCCCGGAAGCGGTTAGACAGGCGGTTGGAGGAGGTTGCCAAAGCGGTTGGGGGCGGTTATTGTCGGTTACAAATGCCATGGAAACCGGCATTTGGCGTCAGGGGGACAGTGGCTGGGCGCAGGCTGGGCGCCCTGGAGGGGAGGGGGGGGGGATCCTCCCCCTCTGCCAATGCATCCCTGCCCCCAGCCCCACGAATACAATGGCTGTGCCCCCCAGAATACAGGCACCACTGCCACCCCCCGCCCCCTGTGGGAAAGCTGCACATCACTTGTTTCCGGGATAAACCCTCAATGCGGTGGATATGGCCGCCAGACCCTCAGTCTCGCTGGCTGCGTGGTCCCCTTTTAATGCCATGAATGGCCATCAAGCTCATGACGTGGAGGCCTTCCGGGGGTTTGATGTGCGTGCATTGTGCGGTCCAAAGTGCCTCTGTGCTCATGCAGTGCCGCCACATGCCCTGCAACTGGTGAATGGGGCATGCTGCATGGCATACCCACGCGCACGCGACAATGTTGCGCTTTTGTGCACTTCTCTTGGCGTCACGTCGCTGCCAGAATTTGCCTATGGACTGCCTACGGGATTGCTCTGTTCGCAGTGGATGGTGGCGGTCTGTTTTGCGCTGGTGGCAACGGTGAACACAGCGAACGTAACAATGGCGCCAACGTGGGACTGTTGGGTGGTCGCTAGGGATGCTTTCCCTACAAATGCGTCATGCGCAAATCCTGCCCTACGGGCAACAGCCCCGTCTCTCGGACAGCCGACCCCCGGAGTAGTCAAACAGGATAAGTCATCCGGGGGCTCCGTTAAAACACGTTCGGACCCACAGAGGGTCGGGATGTGCAGTGGCGAGAGGCCAATAGGCGCCGCCAAAGGCAAACAAACCAAAACTATGGCCTTGTGCCGACCCCCCCCCCCCAAGGGGCCCACTCCTATTCGGAGCGGGGGATCAACCTGAGGATTTGTCCCTCTCCTGCCCTTATGTCCTCAGCCGGAGCACAAAATCATCATCAGCCGCCTGACCTATGGCATACAGGGCCCACTCCACTCGTAAAACCACGGGGCAACATGCCTGGAACTGCAGTGCAATTGTGTGCTATTGGGTGATCCCAGACCCCCTGGTCCTGTGCAGAGTTGGCGCTTGCTTTCCTGCTCACCACACAGCCCCCCTCCCAGCCCCTCTGGACCCCGTCGCCATGGGGGCAGTACTTGCCCTGCGCACCTTCTGAAGCTCTTCCCTCCAGAAGGGGCGGAGCACTTCCCAATAGCGCTCCCCACCATTTCACACTTCCCACTGCCCCCTTATCACTGCCAGGTCGCCCCAAGATTGCCCTGGTGGGTGCGCCCCACGCGCGCTGCGTCCAGTCCTACATGGACCCTTTGCAAACCCCCTCCAGGGTGCAACTATACTTTACTAATGCTGCTGAAACTGCTACCGTCCCCCCGGTGTCGGATGTAATATTTCTACGAAGGGCATGTGCACGGACCCACAGGGGGTGAACGCGGCAAGATTGGATGGCGTGATAACCTCCACAACCCCCTGGTTCGACACAAAGAATCTCAAGAGTTTTTTGCATGCAATTATTTGTGCTCCACCACGTAAAAACATACTGAACACGGTTCTGATGTATCCCGTTGCATACAATCTTTGCGACATGATGCAGCCACTGATGCCCAAACGAGGAGAACCAGTGCATGTTTGCAACAAGCGTGGTTGTCGACCGACAGTTAGGGGATCCCTCCAACCCCCCCCCCGTTGACTCACCTGGCAGTTGACACCGCCAACTGCCAGGAGAGCAGCAACCCCCCCCCCCCCCCCCGAACAGACCGATAGTCAGGGGCTGCCCCCCTCCCGAGGACCATGAGCGCGCAGCCTTTCTAGAGCCTCCTGGGGGACAGGCACAACTGGTCACACCCCCGGTGGAAAAACCTTGCAAAGGTGGGATCGTGTCCACGGAACGGGCCCGGTTGCCCCCTGTCCCCGCACACCTGCCCAACTGCATGCCTCATGCCTGATCCCCCTGCGTGCCTGTCCCCACCTCTCCTGTGCACGCACAAACAGTGTGCATACCTGGTTGGGGTCCACATAGAGGGACCCAGATTTGCACAACACAGCCCCGATCGCCGTGATGACCTCTGACGAGAAGAATATGGCATACAGAGCAGCTGGTACGGGGTGTATTGCACACTTATGCATTTGTATTGTGTTGTGTCGTGTGGTGTGCTGTGTTTTGCGGTGTGGTGGTATGGTGTTGTGTGGTGTGCCGAAGGCACTGTTACCAAGGCTGTGTGTCTAAATGCGCGCTGTGTGTGGCGTGTTGCGCACCTGTGGTAGAGGGCCGTCAGTCTCTCTAGCGCTGGGCGGCTGCCGTTCAGGGCTGCCCTGGGGATGCCCTGCCGCTCTGCCTGATGGTGCCACTGAAATTCTCACTGGGCCCAGGCCTTTGTGCCTCCGGACCCTAGTCAGGTTAGGCTGTGATGAGGCCGGCACTTGGGCAATTGATATCCTTCAGTACACTGCCACACTGTGTCAGGCACTGGGCAGTGAGGATCCTTCTGTATACCATCACAATGTAGTGGGCAGTGGGCAGTGGGCAGTGGGCAGTGGGGGGGTATTTGGTAAAACTTAGTACCGGACGAGGTAACACTTAGTAAAATTTGGTAAAACTTAGTAGAAACGAGGTAAAACCTAGTAAAAATTTTTTTTTGAAAAAAAAATTTGAAAATTTTTTTTTTTTACTAAGTGTTACCTCGGTCCACTAAGCCCCCCCCCCCCCCGGCTGCCGTTTCAAACAAGGTAGTCAGCACTTCGATGGTAGGTGGTACACGGTTTCGTCCTTGGTGGTCTTGGCCACTCGCCCCCCTATGACCACCTCCGCCGGGTAAGCAAGCACAGCGCCCGGGATCCAGTCCTTGGGAGTGGCCTGCCACCGCGGCGTGGGCGCTTTCAGAAGGGGCACTAAGACGGCACTGGGCCGGGCAAGCCACGCCCTGAGGCCAGGGATTGGGTGGCTGGGTGGCCGGCGTCTCCCAGGCCCACTTGAGGCCCCACGATCGGGTGGACATCCTGGGCCATGATGTCAAAGAACTTGGCGAGGTCCGTGACCAAGACGTCCACCACCCTATGCTGAAGCCTGGCCAGGTCCAGCTTGATGTGCACCGTGCGCACCACCTTCTGGAGGGACACCCCCCTCGTGCCTCCCACGAGGCACGGGCCACCAAGGCCCCGCTCGTATACCGTTGTTGCTAGGGCATAGAAGGCCGTAGGCTGCAGCTTGGAGATGTGGGGGGAGATGGTTATATCCCGGAGGTTTGCCTCCTAGACTAGCTTCCACGTGCTTGAGGAGTAGTGTGACGCGGCCGCGCTTGCCCACTGTGCAACACACCGGGAGGCTGCGCATGACATCACACAAGTTGTACTGGTCGGCCTCTGTGAGGTGGTGGTACCAGGTGATGTCAATACAAACGTCCACCTTAGGTAGGCGGATGTCTGGAACCAGGGCCTTGCCTGACTACACCTCCCATAAGTGGCGAGGCTGGACATAGTCATTTCTAGCCGGCAGGGCGTGTTGAGGTAGGAGGTGGAGGTAGCGTTGGAAATGAGCCCAACGCACAGGGTCATCTCTAATACGGTACTTGTGGCCCTGGAGCCGCATCCGGCTCGCGTATAGGGCAGACAGGGTTTCCCTTGCGCCTTGTTGTCCAACGGGATCTCCACTACGTCACGTGGCGGCCCCCTCCTGCGCCGTTGGGACCTCGCGCCACTGTTCCGGGGTGTGCCGAAGGTCTCGGGTCTCCTGGAATCGCCAAAGACACCAGCATCGAATTTCGTGAAGGCTTTGCTAGCGCTGAGCCTCCCCGAGCGCTACCAAGTTGCGCTTGAGGGTGTGCCCTACCGTCACACAGCCCCCTAGCATGCTTTGGGCCATTGCGGTGAACTGACCTGGCGAGGGGAGCATGCTGCGCGCCGGGAACGGCACCTTTGGGGACTGCAAGGGGGAGGCCCTCTCCGCCGGGCGCAGCCGAAGGCGGTAGTGCCGGAAATTCAGGGTCCGGACCCGGTCCGTAGCCTTCGCCCAATTGTAGATGGCGTGCTGCAGGCACTTGAGCCAGCGGACCAGGGCAAGCTGGGGGTCGATGTCCCGCCTCTGGTCGACGTCCCGCCTCTGGAGCACCGAGGCCCGAAAGTCGGCCGCATCCGCCGGGGAAAGGACCACCGGGCCCAGGTGGTATTCCGGCGTGCGGGACACCGTGTGGGGGCAGGGCTTTTCCAGGCGGACCACTTGGTGGGTGACAATAAAGAGGAGGGGGGCGTGGTGGTCGGACAGGAGGGTGATGCCCCAATAGTGGCAGGACACAACGGCTACCGTTGTGTCACTGTGGCAGGCGACCGTGTCGATGCGGGAGCAAGCGGCCCGTGGAAACAGGAATAGGTTTCGCTGGGGACAGGGTGCAGGTCCACCAAGTCCCTGAGGTTGAAGGCCCCTAGGAATGTCCGATAGCCTGTGTCATCCGGGCGCAGGGTCCCCCTGTCTGCCGGCCGGGCCGCTGAGTTGGTGTCTGCCACCACCAACACCGACGCCGGGTCAACCATGCGGGTAACCTCGCGCCACATCTCGGCCCACCACCGGACGTAGGCCTCATAGCCAATGTTGATCTTGGGGGCATGGGCCACCGGCACGTGATATTTTCCCCACCGGGTGAGCACCTCCATAAGGAGGCCACCAGCATCCTCATGACGCTAGAGCAAGATCGCCCGGGTGGTGGTCCTTGAACGGACATACACATTGAACCCCGCCCCTATCTTACCATTGGCACGGAGTACTATATGCCGTGTGTAGTCCAAGAATGGGGGGGGTCCTCCGGGCCCGCCCTGGACCAGGCCTCGGCCAGGATGAGGACTGTGGGGCAGCGCGCTGCCATATGCGGGGCCTGCGCCAGTAGCCGCTGCCGTAGGTATCTGCCACGTACATTGAGCCACACATAGCCCACTGCATGTCCGTCCTCTGGCGTGCTCTCAATTCTGAGAGGGCGAGGGGGGCCCGTCCCCCGGTGTCAGAGTCTGCCCAGAGGGCCCCCCACAAGCAAGCTCCTCTAGGGGGTCCGCGTCAGGTCCCGGCACCTGGGCGGACACGTGGGCGGCGCGCAAGTCCCTCCCAATGAGGCCAAAGACTGAGGTCAGAGAGGGAGTCCCTGCCGGCCACTCGCTGGTGAGCCTGGGGATAATCCAATCCCGCGGGGCTAGGGCTTGCGCCCCAAGACCTTGAAGCCCGCAGGGCAGGCCGGCTGCAGGGCCTTCACGTAGCTCCTCCAGCCGACACTTCAGCCCTTCCACTCTGTGTCCTTGAGCATCCGGGCTCCAGAGGCTGAGGGGAGCAGGACCAGCGCGCCGCGGGTCTGGTCGTGGTTGGCCTTGGCGACCATCGCTGTGGTGAGCACTAGGGGGGATCCCCCGGGTGGCGTGAGGGTCACTCTGTGGTCGTCGAGGTCAAGCCAGGCCGCGTCAACTGGCGGATACCGGTCGCCCCGCTTGATGTAGACCTGCACCGGGGGGGGGGGGGGGGGGCTGCCGGTGTGCCGTGCGGGACCTGCACGGGGCACTGGCACACCAGTACCAAGGCCCGGCTGTCAGGAGGCACCGCCCGGAGCGGGAGTGGGGCAGACCAAGCATACACATATGCCATAGCCTAGAGCCACCGCCCACGGCGGGTGCCCCCGTCCGAGGTCGGGAGTCGGAGTTCCACCTTCCCCTCGATCACGTAGTACACCATGATCCCCAGTCTTGGCGAGTGGGGGGCCTGGATTGCATCCCCCTCCCAGCTGGAGAGCGAGAAGGAGGGCACTCCCAAGGTGAAGTCAACGAGCTGGAGCAGCTCACGGGTCCTCTTGGCATATTGGGCCAAGTGGGGGGAGAGGCCGTCGCTCTCCGGGGAGTGGGGGCCAGGGATGGGGGTGGTATCCTGGCCTGCCGCCCGCTTGCGGCACCACACCACCGCCAAACGCTCGCTGTCACAGCCATGCAGGGCCATGGATGTAGGGGGAACATAGCAACATCCATGGCCCTGCAGGGGTTCACCTCCTCCAGGGTGGTGTCGGCGATGAGGGCCACAAGGCGGGACACATGCTAATTGCCGGCGTGACGCGGGTTCGCGGCTCGGGGCTCCTGGGGCACACTAGGGCACAGTCCCGGTGCCCAGCTCGAGGTCGTCGTCCGAGGCGTCTGCTGTCGGCGAAACGTCATAGAGGCCCAAGTCCTCCGCGTCAGCCCCCGCTAGACTTGCGAGCTCAGTGGCTGTGCCCTGGGAGGCGTCCATTGTAATGTGGGGGGGCTCACGGGCCGGGTCGTCGCCCTGGGCCGTATGGGCCGGGGCATCCGGGATGGTAGGGGGCCGATCCGTCTAAGGGGTTCCGGTGCATCACCGGTGTCGGGGGCGGGCCCATGCTACGCTCAGTAGGGTTGGGCCGTTGAGCACACCGGTCACACAGGGGGGGGGGGGGGCATCTACGCCATGTGCCGCACAACACCATGAGTGGCTGCTCAGACCTAGGGCTCTCTGGCGAGGGAGGCGTCTCTGGCCAGTCATCCCGCGGGCTCAGTGTCAGTGGGGCCGGGGGGGTAGGGGGCCGGCCGTCTGTAGACGGGGCGGCGGCCATCGGGGCTGGCTCGGCCCCCTCAAGCGCACACCACAGCTCATTATCCGAGGGGTCGACCTCCATGAGGTCTTGGGACTACTCCACATGGGCCCATGGGGAGCACTGAGGCCTTGCGGGGTGCGTAGGTACGGGACTAACCGAGGCCCCAGCCATGGGGCTCGGCTGGCGAGGGGCCCGGGGAGGGGTCGGGGTCCTCCCGCATTACGGGGGCTAGCGGCGGCGCAGCTGGCCACCCCGGCTGCCCCCCGGTGCGGCGTCAGTCGCCCCGGGCCTTGGCGCATCGGCGCATTGGTGCGGTCGCCTGACCGCCCTTCTGGCAGCCTGGACGCAGTCGATGGGGGCGCGACATGCTGGTGCTCAGGGCCACAGGACGAGGGTGTCGCCTGCACACCGGGGTGTACCGGGGGGGGACTGGCGGGGTGTACCGGGGGGGCCTCGTTCGTAGGTGGGGGCAACACTGCATTGCCTGCCACGGGCCTGTGGGCAGGCTGCTCCACCCGTGGGATCTCCACCGGCGGCGGTTGCCGAACGATCGTGGCTATGAGGCGCCGGACGTCAGCCTCCGTGAAGGGGGGGCTGTTCCGCACGTGGGGGCGCGGCCTAGGTAGGTGTCGCCTCCGTCTGCCCTCCAAGAGGGGTATCGTTGTGTTTGTACACCGCGAGGCCGCGCGTCACCTCGTAGTGTATGCCGTGGACCGCTGTCGGTAATTGCCCCGGCTAGGGCGCAACCGTACCCAGGGCAGCACTTACCACCGCGCAAGCGGCTACCGCTTGGGCTTGGGAGCGGAAGGTGAGATACCCATGCATCTCACCCCCCCGCAGGCCTGTGCCACCCCCACCACCCTGTCCATCCAAGTGAAACGGTCCGCGGTGTGGCGGCGTGTCCAACCCGCAGGGAGGCGCTGCATGTGGAGGACTGGGAGTGCTTCCCTGCTGCGGTGCTGCTACGGGACCGGTCCTGCTAGCCTGGGGGGCGCGCTTGCTTCGCGCCTCAGACCCGGGGTGGTTTGGGTGGCTTCCGCCCGCTTCTTGTGGGGCGTGTGTGGGTGCCCGCCTTGAGGAGACTGTGCAGCCTACGGGCGGTGGGCCGCAAGGCCCGGCGTCGTCTACGTGGTGGCTACTGGGCGGGTTCCCGTGGGGGTATGGGCTGGCAGCCCACGGTGGGCCACCGCTGCCTGTGGGGCCTCAACCTGCTTGGCCTTGCAGTCCCCGCGCTTGCGTTTGCGCGGGGGTCCCTCCTGCTCCATATGGGGCGGTGGGGCGTGGGGGGCCGTCTTGGGCTCCTAGTCCGGTTGGCGCCGGGTGTCCGGGGCGTCATAGCACAGACAGCCGCCGTCGATCAACCTCACCCCGCCAGCCACCCTAGGGGCCCTTCTGTCGAGGCGGCGCCAGACGGGCTGCGGCCAGGATGGTTGCCACCTCGGGAGGAGGCACGGTAATCGCCACGGCGGTCGTAACCCGGGTCACTAGTGGGTGTGGTGTGGTGTGGTGTGGTGTGGTGTGGTGTGGTGTGGTGTGGTGTGGTGTGGTGTGGTGTGGTGTGGTGTGGTGTGGTGTGGTGTGGTGTGGTGTGGTGTGGTGTGGTGTGGTGTGGTGTGGTGTGGTGTGGTGTGCCGAAGGCGCTGTTACCAAAAGGCAAAAGGCCGGGATGTCTACCCACGGGTAAAGGTAAACGGGCTGGGCTGTGTGTGTTGTGTGCGCGCCGTGCGTAAGTGTGTAGGCCTCGGCAGGGGGAGGGGGAGTCGGGGAGACCTGGTGAGTTCGCCTCTGGCGACCGCGCTTATTCCAGGAGCTCCCGCTGCACCCCTTCCCTTTCTGCTTGCTGGTGCAGGCGCAGCTCCTGCAACGCCCACGCCATCGTGCTGCCCGGGCCCAGGCGGGCCTTCAGCAGTGTGGCACGCGCCTTGGCGTGGGCGTACCAGATCCGTATGGACTCCTCCACGACGTGGCGGAGGAACTCCGTGCCCAGCGAGTGGGGCCCCGTACACTCCAGGTGGGCCAGCCGCATGGAGGGGGTCCGCAGGGCTGCCGCCCACTGCTCCAGCACAGTCGGTTCCCACAGCTGGTGACGCGCTGGGGCCGCCCGTGGCCCCACCTTCTGGTCGAGCCACGCTGCGAGGCGCCGGCGGACTGGCCCCCACTCGTGCGATTGAGCCGAGCAGGCCCACAGGTGGGGCGCCGTCTCGGGCTGTGTCCCGCACAGGAGGCACGTTGTATCCAGCACCGTGCCCCGGTGGGAGGAACGGTGGGCTAGGACGGCCATGGTCGGGATGTTGTCCATGCGATGCGCCGTGATGTGGCGCTGCTGGTCGTGGTCGTACCAGTCCAGGGGGAGGCCCCCCCCTGGCATGTAGTTTACCCCCCAGCGGGCCTCGTAGATGGCTTGCGCCGGTATGGAGGCCCGGTCCTGCAACCAGTCACTCAGCGCCGTCGGGGAGAGCTGGCACTGGTCGCGGAAGGGCACTGGGGGGATAAATGAGTAGGGGCGCCTGAGGAGCCACGTGAGGTCTACCTCCGGCGGCTCCCGCGTCGCTGCGTCCACACGGACGTTGAGGTCCGTGATCCAGTGCGATGGTGTGGTCACCACATTGATGGCAGACCTCGGGGAGAGGCGCTGCCCCCCCAGGACAGTGGCGTAGAGGTGGTGGATGCCATCTCCGCAGTGCCCTCCTTCCTGGTACGTGCGGAGGGCCCCCACTGCTGCCTCCGAGTCCGGCACCAGCCAGTAAACCCCCGGCTGTGTCGCCAGCCGGCGGGCATACGAGAGGAGGGCCATCGCCTCCCCCTCCTGGGAGGTGCCCACTCCTGAGGCCACCTGGGCCTGGTACTCCCCAGGCCCGCTCTGGACGACCCCGGCCATGGCCATACCCGCCTGCGTGGCCCCTGCATCCACCGCCACGACACTGCCGGTGTGGTGTGGTGTGGTGTGGTGTGGTGTGGTGTGGTGTGGTGTGGTGTGGTGTGGTGTGGTGTGGTGTGGTGTGGTGTGGTGTGGTGTGGTGTGGGTGTATGTAGGCCAGTGGTGGTCCTCAGATAAGGATAGCCGGGGTGCATAGTCTGATCGATACTGGACAGACTACGCCCAGCCTTGGCCTAGCTAGTGGGCCTGGGTGCCCTGTGACTGCCTGTCTCCCTCCTATCATCCTCGACATTTGAAAACCGATATCAGCCTGCAGGCACTTGGCATGATCCCTTTGCGCAGGCTTTGAGGAGTGCGCGCGGGGCAGGGGGTTCCATCCCCAGCAGCCACGGTCATCTTAGGAGCCCCCCTCAAGGGCGGTGATCCCAATGAGAGGTGGTGTTTGGGAGGGGGGGGGATGAAGACGAAGCGGGGGATGGATTTTGACTTGCCACGACATACGTTTCTTTCGCGATTTCACCACCAAATGACATCCATGACTCCATTGAAATGAAGGGTGACAAGGCCTAGTGTGACTTCGCAGCCCTGTCCTCCGAATCCCATGATCCAGTGCACCCTTCCGCTCTGCGCTGAAGAAAGGGGATAGAGGTGTTGCTGCAGACGTCCCTCTTGACAGCAGCAGCACTCATGTGGTGTGGTGTAGTGTGGTGCGGTTTGGTGATGTGGTGTTGCGTGGTGTGGTGTGGGTGTGCAAGGGGGAGGGGGGGGGGTGCACCACTTCAAATTGCACAGAAAGCATGTATGTGATGGTCAGTATGGACGAAGCGAGATGGGGTTGGGCAGGACGGGGAAACTGTTAGCACCGAGCAAGAAAGTCATGCACTAGGAGCAGGGCATGTTGTGCTGCTGCTCCACACGCGGATCAGGCACCAACATTTCTGGACCTGCCCCGAGTAGATTGACGTTGGGGTTGGGTGTGGAGTTGGCGATGCTACCCCTCTTGACTGCTGTGGTTCTGAATGTTGTAGCTCGTGTATTGCTACTGCTCCCGTACCCGCCTCAAGACCATTGGGGCAGGCTCAAAGCACTTGTCCTGCCCCACTCCAGATGCATACACACAGAACAGCACGCACACACACTCTCTGGACGGCGCTGGTTGCACAAGATGGTAATCAACCAGCCGTTGTGGCATCCTCCTCCCTCCTCCCCACCTCGCCATATTACAACTGCTTCTGATACCTGCAGTGGCCTGTATGTGGGCCGGAAACTTGCCATCCTTAGCTTGCCAACGGCGGATGTACAGTTCGGAGGATGCAATGCCCATGCCGTTGTGGACGTTCAGATCCGCCATTTCACTGGTCGTGCCGATGTTCTTGATGTACCTTCCAACAATGTTGGCAAGATCAATCCCAAACCACGCCCAAGGGTGGAAAACTGGATAAGCAAGTTGTGCCCCAGCCCCTTCGAAGCCTCCTCACCCCCCCCCCCCTCCAAACTATATTTGAAATTGCGAACGGTCAGAATACCAAAAAAAAACCGGTTTCGGAAATTTACATTTTTGAGCTGTAGAGGGTGGAAAACTGCACAAGCAGGTTATGCCCCACCCCCTTGCCGCCCGGCAGGGTGGCCCACCAGACGTCGGTGAGCCGGGGGAGGAGGGCGTGCACCTTGGCGGCCACCTCCCACCAGGTCGCCGAGGGGTCAGGGTCAAGGGGGGGGGCTGGCGGGCGGGGTCGTTGTCCCACACCCGGCCCCTCCAGTCCACCGCCACGGCGTGGGGCCTGCTGGCGGCTGTCTCTCCCTCGAAGAGGGTGAGGCGGGGGCGGGGTACAAAGCAATTATGTCCTTACAAATACCTCAAATTGGGTGGCATGTGCCTCAATTTCAATTTGTGTTCCAAATGCATGGATTGCCATGCAACACACATGAAATGTTGTCCTGCATACCCGAATGGCTGCCCGACATCCACCACAACCATGAAAAACCCCAATTCTGTAGGGGAAAAAAGTTGCATGGGAAAAATGCCGCGGAACCAAGGGTTGTTCTTGTGCAAGGCGGTTCCTAGACTTGGGGGGCACAAATTCCATGATGTGATACACCTTCTACGAATATTGACATTACACCTGCCATCCCCAAAGCAACACCCTCCCAATCTCTGGTAGACAAGCAAAGTATGGAGACTACCACACTCTCCCCACCTGAACCTCCCAAAGCACCCACCTCCCAGCCTTGGTATTCGAAGTGCCGGCCACTGGATGTGATGTGGAACATTAGGTTCGCCATTAAGAAAGGTGGCAAAATTGGGCCCTGTCGAGGTACCTATGCATAAGGCTGTATTGTGCACTTCTGCTTTAAGGTCGGCGCAAGAAACGGGTGGCTTAGGCGCGTCCTTGGGCGCACTTGGCTCCTCTTCGAAGGCCCCAAAATCCTGTGGCCATGCTCTGGAAATGTGTTGCAATTCAGAGACTCTTTCTTGTGCATGTTTTGTATGTTTTATTGCATTCATTTGGCCATATGACGCCTTGAGCTTTGGGGATTTTAGGCTTGGCGCATTTTTTCCCGGCCAAAATTATCCCTCCCCTGTATACATATCCATTCTTCTTGCCTCCGCCTCCTGATGCGTCACGCCTGCTGCGGTTGAGGACGAAGACGTCCCTCATTTTGAGTTTTTTTGGCACGAAATCACTACGTGCTGAGAGAACACAAAAGACTCCACAAATCACTACTATTCGGCTGGTAAACATATCCACGCAATGCCCAGTGTCTCCATTACTATGCACAACCTCGACACAATGCCCAGTGTCTCCATTACTAGGCACAGCCTCCACACAATGCCCGGTGTCTCCATTAGTGTGCACAGTGTCCACACAACGCCCACTGTGTCCATTACCGTGCCCCGTGTCTGTGCACTGCCCAGTTTCTCCACTGCTATGCACCATGTCCACACAATGCATAGTGTTTCCATTACTATGCACAGTGTCCACACAGTGCACAGATTCTCCATATGGAATGGACCAACAATGCCATCAAATCCGCCAACAAATTCCGTACATGAATTGCCAGACAAAACCAGCGGTTGGCCGGTTCGGGGATTGCAGAGTGGAAATACACAATTGACCGTGGGCCACACTGTTTGGCTAAGCAAATATTTGGAGCTTTGAACGAGCATAAAGCGTAGGTGCATGCCCAAGGTCGACAGCCACACCCATTTGAGGCTGTTGGGAACGTCCCCAGTCGTCACAGCACACCACCTTTCATCCTCAACACAAGTGTCCCAACACACCATCACAACCACGACAAACACGACGGCCAGAATCAAAAGCACCATTGCGAAACATAACGCGCAACGGGCTGTTCGACCGATACACAACAGCACTTGAGATCAGGTTCGTCACGTCTCGTATCTGGAGGTTGGTGGTGTTTTGGGGTGGTTGTAGTTGTCTGCTTTCCACTGTCGTCACGGATGCTGTGGTGGTGTTGGTGGTGGTGGTTGGAATTGTTGTTGTCGTTCTAGTCCATAGTGGTCGATGAAAAGTGTGTGCCCTGTTCCCCGAATTCGGCCCAAAATTGCAAGAAATTCGGAGAGACCACGTGATACAGTGGTCCATCACCCGCCGTACCTTGGAAGAATGCTGCGGTCACAGCTGGGAGTACTTGCGATGCTGACACAATTTGGTTTCGGCGGGGATCAAAGCGCATCTGTCTTGCCGGGCGAAGTGGCTCTAACACCTGCACTTCATACACAACTTGGGATCTCTATGCCGTTCTCACTCGATAATCTGGCTAGGACTTTATGGGATGGAGGCTGGTGGCACTTGGAAGTTGCGACATCGGGATGCAGACAAATTGACAAGTACACGCAAGTACATGCATGCAATGGTAGGCTGAGAATTAGGTTTGGGTTACACGTGAGCGTGAAAGGAAATTATCGGACCAAATACTTTCGTGGAACACACCGATGGGCCTTTTTAGCACCCGAAGAATGGACATCCGCGCAACACGCATCGCAGAATCGGCTCTTGCACTCCAAGCATTCCTTCGTGGCGTGTTGGGCCTGAGCAAGCATCGACAAGTGTGCAGCACAGAAATGTCCAAGGGAATTGCAACTTTGGGATGCTGCACTCACCGCATCAGGCAACAATGTCAGCTCACCTACCAACCCAGGTGCAGGATAGCCTCCACTCAAGGAGGGTTGAAGGCAGAGAATACATACATTGCACTGCTTGCAGACCAGAATCACGACGAAGTGTGTATGCTGCTTCCGCCTTCCCCGCTTGTGAACAGATTCGTGACACTCAGAGCAATAATTTTCACTGCAATCTTTGCAACTGATTGTTGCAACTTCCTGCACGAGCAAAACGTTTGGTTTGATTCTTGAAGGACAAGGTGAGAACACACGAAGGTCTATCACCTTACAACATTCTCCACATTGCGATTCTTTGATCAACTGCTGGATCCGTAGTTTGTTTTTGTCCCCCATCCATTGCATCGTAAATCGATGCACGTGCGCTGTGTTGTTTTGGAGCATCCCATGGCGAGAAGGGTCTGGGAGCACCAAGAGCTTGAAGCCTCAACCTCTTGGTGCTCAGTCCCCGCCACTTCCCTTCCTCCCTCGTCACGGTTGCTAGAGGGAGTTCGAAGCGCACCCCTGCACGCCCACAGTATAGGCACAAAGCTGTAGGAATTTCGATCTTCCTTTGTTTGAGCTCTTCCATCTGCCTTTTCCGGGTTGATTCTTGTAGCACCTACAAGAGCGACCATTTCGAGCCCCCATTCATCGACACCCCAAAAAAAAATCGTAAGGCCGTTTTGATGCGGTGTGAGAAGCGAGAATACTCGTGAAATTGCGGATCACATCTCGTAAAAGGGATTTTGGTGGCTTCTGGGAAACTGTAAGAGGGCCGCATGCTTTCGTGCGTGTCGTGCCGGAGAGGTGCATGGTTCATTTGCGGTTTGAAGCTACGTGTAACGTGAAATATCGAAATCTTTGGGTGAAACACCATGGTTGGCGTGCGGTGAACAAAAGTCTTACGCTCTTGTTGTACTGCAGCCCGATAATGGCCTTCTGAAGAGATTTTTGCGTTGTTTGCTTCGTGTACCGCTCACTAATCATACTTACGCCTTCGACCACGCTAGCCGCAAGGGACATACGAAGGCCGTTACACTCCTCAACCCCGACATTACCATTGAATTATTTGGTTTTCATCGTTTGCATCGTCTTTGCCGACTACAATTGATTGTACTCGCCATGGCACCAAAGGCACGAACTACACAAGGCCAAAGGAAATATTGCGCAATTCACAAGAGTTTGGGCAACCATACCACTAGCGAATGCAAAGGGATCAAAAAGACCGATGACGCCGATAAACGTTGCTACCTTTGCAACGCAACGGGACACACAATGACCACGTGCCCGCGCCGGAAAGATGCTATCGACACGGATGACGATGGGAAGTATGTTGCATCGAAACAATGCTGGAACGGGTGTGGCGGGAATCACTTGGTTTCGGATTGCAAAGAGCCGTTATGCATTAAGGTAATCCGCATGAATGAAAAGGCTTATTTCGAGAGCAAGGCGGATGGAAGAGATTTTCTACCGATTCGCCGGGAACAAGTGATGGGCGGCAACACAACGGCGACCCCGACACCACGAGCATCGCCGGCGACCCCGGCGCCAACGCCGTCAATTCCCGTTGAATTCATGACGTTGGATGTGAGGGCGTCATGCTCATGGGACGGCGAAAAAATTGGCGATTTATTGAAAGAGCTTGCTACGACGCCGGATGTGAACATCGCGCAGGAAAATGGTGTTGAAACGCTTGCGTTGTCCTTCTCTTCAGAACATGAATTGGTTGCGGCGCAACACACCATTGGGAAGCAACAAGACGGCAACGGAGAGCATTTCATCGTGCGGAGAAGGCACACACCGTCTACACCATGCCCTGCTGGAGCTACATCGTCGTCAACACCAAGTACCCAAGGCGGCGAGGCGCCATGGGCAGCGGACATCAATGCCATGAGAACAGACCACAAAAAGTTGGAACGCAAAGTGAATGTCATGGGCAATCGCATCAACAAGTTGAGCGATGAGACCGACCGTACGCAATCCTTCATGCTGGAATTTGCAGAATTTTCGGGTATGACAAATGCACGTGCGGTTATGGCGAAATGTGGGAAGCAAGATAAGTCAAAAGAGGATGGCGCCAAAGATCCTACACCGACGGACGTCGAGGAAGATGACATGGAAGTGGACAAGCACCGAAAAACCGGAAAGCGCTCAACGGGTGAGAAGAGCGTGGAGTCCACGTGTGATGCAACAACACAACACGCGTGGGCCGTTGTAAAATTGGGGAACCGCCACCATGTCATGCATGTGGAGCATGTGAGGACGGAAGAACGGGGCAACGAGACGCACTACCTGGTCAGGTACGAGAATGAGGAGGCGTCCATGGAACATTGGGTTCGAACCAAGGATTTGTTCAACACCGAGCCGGATGCCGAAGCCGCCGCTGAAGAGCGGTCGGCAAAACGCTAAATGGTCCAAACGAGACAGCAGCGCCGGGCAACCACAACACAAGTGGTGCCTGGCGCACCGGCGGTGGTGCCAAGCACGCCGCGAAGGAGCCACCGAATTGCGCAACGCCAAAAATCCGATGCAACACCGATATATAACAAGCCAAATCATCCGAGTACTAATGACGATGCCGCCTCCATAATGGGCTCGGCGTGGAACTTGCGTCCACGCCAACACGTAAACTATGCCGAGTATGAATGCACTGAGGAGGAATCGGAGGATGCCATGATCCGACCCACGACAGAGGAACTACCGGTGGACCGACGCCGGAACCCAAGACGCATGTGCCGCAGTGCGGCACGCCGCCGAGATCCCACCAGGGATCCGGAGCACCGGGCCATGGTGAACCATGTGCGGGCAAGAGCCAAGGATGCACGGGAACGACGGCACGGTCGAAGGCTGCGGGCGCGGGCAGAAATGCAAGCACCGGCACAAGACGACGGGGATGGGATTGATGCTGCATGGCGGGACATTACTGCATACTGGAAGACGTTCCGACTACCGAAATCGAAGCGACGACTCCGCTGGATGACAGCAGGGGAAGCGCCGGAAGTAGGTATGGCACTGCCACCATTGCGCCTGACGAATGCCGAGTTCATCGACGCCATGGGGGCGCGCCAAGAGGCCATTGACTCGCAGTGCCGCGCTATCCGGCAAGCAATGGAAGCCGGGCATTACGGGAACGCCGGGACGACGCACATGTTTGACTTGCAGCAACGGCACGAGCCGATTCATGACGGGGCGAAGGAACTGAAGCGCATGATCGAGAGGTCGGCGACGCTGCGCTCCTTGTGGCGCCGCTACACCGAGCACTACGGCATATTCGTGTGGCAGGAAGTCACGGATGAACGTGGGAACCATTTCCTACAACATTGCCGCCGATGGGCACAGCATTTAGAGAGTACAAAGGGTACGGGTGCTTGGTGCCCGTCGTATGCATGGCGCGGATGGGCCGAAGATGTACTGGGCCAGGTGGACATGTGGGTTGGGGGAGTGCCGATGACGGACTGGCACGTACCCGTAGCGACCACAGACGTTTCCTACTCGCCGTTCGCGACACCCGTGACGGCGATTTTGTCCGACAAACAGGACGAGGTCTCGCTGGTGTGGACAGTGCAGCCGGACGACAACCGGCAGACGTGGGGCGCGTTGCAGACAGCCGTGGAGACACGTGGGCTGCCCACCAGGGTGCTGATCGGGTACCCGAAAGAGCGTCAAGCACTGGCAAACGACATCATGCGGGATTGTGGGAATTCGTGGCGCATGTGGGTCGCGTACCAAGGCGACTCCCCGACATGCAAGTCCCAGGACATGTACATCGACAAGCGCAGAAGCTGCCATAGTACGACGGTGACAATACAATGGGTGGTATGCGAGTGGAGACCAGATGGGCTGCAGCCCATTAACCTGCACAAGTATGTCCAGGGGCTGTCCAATATCTGCAAGCGGGGACGGGGTGCCTGGCGCCTGCCGCCAGGGACAAACCTGGGAGACAAAGAACTTCGCCGACGCCGTCACGCTGAGACGCTGGATGCCCTGCAGACTGAACGGGCGCAGCTGCTCCGAGGCGGGAAGGACCTACAGGCCATGGCAGACAACATGGAGAAAACCTGGAAGGTCCTGCAGAGCTCCGAACGCCGCTGGGTAAAACGGGTACTGGGCCATAGCAAAATTCCGGAACCCAGCTGGATGGAGTATGGCACGTGGGTGTACGTAATCTTGAGCATCACTGACGGCACTGTGTACGTAGGGGAAACAGGGGGAAAGGGGGAGACACGTCGCATCATGGACAGATTCTGGGAACACGTGACGGCTGCACGCAGCTTGATGAGCGGGGCCTACAAGGCAGACCCCACGTGGAAGCGATGGCAGCGGGCCATGGGGTCGTCAGGCCTCGAGTCCTGGGTCATAATACCCGTGGAGAGGGTGACGGCGGGAACACGCCTCATCCGCGAACGCAGCTGGATACGCCGGATGGGGAAGACATACAACTGCAAACGTACATGGGGGAAAGGCAGGGCCCAGGCACTGGGCCAACGGGCGCTGCGAGATGAAGGCCCGGGAAATATGGATGACCTCGCTGCCCAGGCCGAGAAAGTGGCGCACGCCCTGCGGGTGCCGGAGTCGGCAGCGCAACTGGTGCGCCTGCTTTTGGCCTGCCGCAAACGGGTGCCGAAGGATGTGGAGTCGAAGCTCTACCAAAAGGTGAAGGGCGTCATACGCCAACGCTTGGGCATCCATCTGCCACGCGTGTTGGCAGTTCCGATACCGACAGGGAAGGATGTGGACATGCAGCCAACGATGGACGCCCTGCAGACCATCCTGACGGAATATGCAGCTCCCAAATGGCTGCATAGATACCTGGCGGCGGTGATACGACCAGTGGGAAAACGGGGCAAGAAGGTGAAAGATGTGCTCGCGCCGACAACGCTCCGGGGCAGCATGGAAGAGGCGCTGGCGAAGGCGGAGGCAGCCTGCACCTGTGCGCACCGCCCCGCGGGAGTGCCACGAATGCATGGGTGCTGCATCGCGAGGAACCCAGCGCACCTTCGTCTGCTCTTCGGCGATCACGCGCCTGTACTGATGCAAAATCTGGATAATACCACGGCGGCAGACTGGGGCACTGCCACAGAAACTGTCGACCGATTTGCTAAGCAATTATCCCGATCCTTCCCCCGAGGGACGGGACCTTCCCAGCGTGTGGTCGCTGAGTCTGTCAAACTGACCTTGAGGCCTGAATTTCACAAACTGGAAGGGTCAGTACCCCATCACCTGACGATGAAAGCACTGAAAAAATTTCGAAAAGCCTTTCCACACTGGAAAATCACCCCGCTAGATAAAAATGGGGGGCGGGCAATTGCGATGTGCGGAAAACTGTACTGGTCCAAAACCATTGAAGCATTCCAGGATGACAAGCAGTTTGAGGAAATATCAGTAGAGCAGGACCACCAGACAGCTAATGAAGTGGCGCTGCAAAAACTGGCAGATGCGGCGCAGCATAAGGGCCTGGCGGAGTTTTGGAGGGAAACGGCGGCCAGTGGACCGCCCAGTGCATACTGCCTGCCAAAGAACAAAATGACCGAGGAGGTGGGGGGGGCATGGAAGGCGAGGGTGATTTTCTCCCACTTCGCCCACCCCATCAAGGCCCGAGGTAAGATTATAGGACGTGCGCTGTCCCTGTTGTTGAAGGCAGCCACAGCACACATGCATTGTCTCGAGATGGTGGATATCCGTGACGTCAAAGGATATGCAGAACAGGTGCAGAAATCACTGTATCATATCGTGGGGTCAGGTGAAAACCCACAGGGCATTGGAGAGGGAGGCTTCAGGTTGTGGGAACTGGATGTTGTAGAGATGTTTCCCCGACTGGACAGACAGAGAGTACTGGATGCCCTGAAGGCTGTCCACGCCCTGGTTGCGGAGGCACGTAAAGCCCGAGGGAAGAACCCCCAGTGCTGGTTTGCCCTGCATAAATACGATAGAAAGCTTGACCGCATGGGGAAGGGCAGTGCGTGCCACTATACAAATGTGACGTTTGCTGAAGTACTGGCCTTTGTAGAGTACGAGCTGACCTGCAACGACATTTTCGTTGCTGGCAACCGGGTACTGCGCCAGCGACGGGGGGTGGCGATAGGGGGCACCTGCAGTGCCCAGCTGGCATGTCTATACTGCATGTACCAAGAACATGAATGGTATAAGGGGGGGTTTGCATCATATGTCGACAGGGTTGAGCATTGGATGCATCCCAGGTCTGTTCCGCTTTTTCCATTCAGGTTCAGAGATAACATCGTGGGGGTTGCCTGGGGGGATGTACCGCTGTCTGCCATACATGGGTATTTCAGTGAGGTATATAACCTGGAACTGCAGATGGAGGGTGAAGGGGACACACTCCCCAGTTTGGAGGCACGACTAAACCTGTGTAAAGACACAGGTACGATGGGGCTTCGCCTCAAACGCAGGGCTGAGGGCCCGACGGATGTGTACCGCAGTATCGTCAGGTATGTAGATTGGTACAGTACCAATGCAAAAACAGTGCTGAAGAGTCTGGTGCCAGCACTGGTAGGAAAGTGCGTGTACTATGCCATGACACAGGAAGATGTGGCTGCCAATGTACGGGGAGTAATGAGGGAACTGCTCCGCAAAGGATACCCTGATGCGTGGTGGGTACCAACGCTGCGCTATGGCCTACGCCGCAGGGGGGTGCCAGACAGGATAGTGCAGGCAGAATTGATGCTCACACATACACAGCACACTGAGTGTAGGTGACAGTTAACTATTTTTTCCTGTACCCTCAGGAACAGGTCCAGTGTCCGTCGACACTGCCACGTGCACGTTAACCACCAGGGCCCCACCAACAAGGGGGGCCCATGCCGGAGAGGTGCATGGTTCATTTGCGGTTTGAAGCTACGTGTAACGTGAAATATCGAAATCTTTGGGTGAAACACCATGGTTGGCGTGCGGTGAACAAAAGTCTTACGCTCTTGTTGTACTGCAGCCCGATAATGGCCTTCTGAAGAGATTTTTGCGTTGTTTGCTTCGTGTACCGCTCACTAAAGCGTAAAAGGAAAGATCGTTGGTTTCCTACCTACGTTTTCCTGTGTCACGTTGTTGCATACGCTCACGCAAATCGCCGTTCATTTTTTAGTCGGATGCTCGTTGATGACGGTTACCCTTTGTTGAGCATTATCAACCGGAAAGCCGTTCCGCTTGAGGTGTGTGGGACAAACATTGTTTATTGTTCGCATCTTTGCAGAAAGCTTTAGCTCAAGCCACCCTACCGAGCTCTTTTGCATGTGGTTTGTTTGCTTTGCGATTGTCGTTGACGCAGAGACGGATTGGAGAATACCCAAGACGGTTTGGTGTTTGGGATAGCATCCATTCGCCCACGTGTGATGACGAGGAATCCGAAGCGTTCTTTGTGTCGCGTCTTGCGAGTGCTTGCGCATCACACGCAAGATTTATGTCTCCGTACTTGTTGCTCCATGACACATTCCCTCTAGGAATGGGTTGTTGCAACAGCAAGAAGGCCGTTGAAACGCCCAATGACGTGAACGACCCCTTCGGATACACTTGCTCCGCGAAGGAAGTGGATGGCTTCCACACGGACCCCTACGAGAACACGAGCTATCCGCGGGGGAATAGCTTTCCACCCTACGTGGCACAAAACCAAGGAGGCCCTTACGGCCACCACACACCGCAAACCCCATACGAATACTCCATGCCCTCCACGAGACCAATGTCCACGGACCGCACGAGCGGCACGGCGTCTCCTTTTGGGTCTCCATTCGCGTCATTGGCTCCGTCTCCGCGGGCCCATCCATCTCTCCCTCAAGGGGTGCACATCCCTCGATTGGACCTGAGTAGTGTGACCGCCCAAAACCCACGCAACCAGGCGGCACCGTGCCAACCAAATGTAGCCGCGCAACGTATGTGGGTTGTGTGGGGGATTGTTTGGGTTCGTGGAGCGAGCCGGCTAACGCCAAGAGACGTTCGATTGATAATGCACAACTGGTCCGCTTTTAGCTTGACGAAGCATTGCATTGGGGGAGCCCGCGGTCGCGGGCGGTCGCGGGCGATGACGATTGGCATGCAGCAGCATCACGCCAGAAGTGAAGAAATTTGTGGAATATGTTCGCATCCGCCAAAATCCGCCTAAGCCCCGGTTGGTCCGTACAGAAACGGGTCGCAACGCATTTTGCATAATCGATTGATCTCATCACCGGTGTTGCATTTTTTGTCACATGTTCATGCGTGTCCATTCTGAAAGCCCCAGATGGGGCATATGTTCGAAGGCAAATAAACACGGTGGGAGTGTACCACACGTACACTTCCACACAAGGGCGAAAAGTGCACTCTTTGATCCAAACAATCATCCATCGTACCCTATCTACACCGTGTGATTTACATCCCATTTGGCTTTGTCTTATCTGTGCCTCGTGGGACCCGAGTTGAAAGCCCCGGAATGTTGGACTGCAAGTAGAAAGATTTGGTAGTCGAGTGAAAAAGCATAGCGGAAAACTTTTGCGTGCGTCAACCCCATGCTTGCCGTTGGGTTTTCCTGCTGCCTCAAGCGTGCTTTTGGGGCTTTTGCGTTTCGCGTTTGCTAATTGTCATGTTTTTCGCTTTCTTTGATGAACAATAATTGTAAAAATGTCGAGAAAATTGCCATCCCAAGGAAATGGCACAGTGGAGTTTGGAGATGCTCCCGGGAGAGATTTTTTGTGGGAAAGTTTTCGCCGTCAAGGAAGATGGCGAAATTGCTCGGTGCGTGTTGTGCATTTGCAACAACTCACACCCCGTCGGCCGGATATAGCCTCGGCGAAAATCGGGGGCTTGGGCTCTCTTGAGCCGAGAGGTATGTGCATGCATAACGCTCTCACACGCAGTGATGGTGCCGCAGTGTTAGGGACGATGTGATAGTGGCAGTCCTACTGGTAGTGGCAATGGCACCGGCAGAGTGTTGCAAATGGGAGATGTTGTTACACATTTGTAGTCCATGAACTAAAACATAAACAAAATTCTTTTGGTGCCGGGTGAGGTTGGTGAGCTCCCGCGTGGCAAAAACAAGTCCAGCGCCTTGTGTCCCCTCCCTGCCTACATCGTTGCTCAAAGGAAGAAAGGTGGGTCACGTCATACCTTGCGTGCTAACAAGAAATACCACTTGTACCTCAAGCCTGCATGAGCCCCCGCGCATCGGTGCGATGCGTGATGGATTGTTTGCTATGTGGTGTGGGAGCGTATGCAAAAGCGGTTTGGGAGCAGTTGGGGGGCAGTTGTGGAGCACACCAAATTGTTTTAATGTGACGTACCCACATTAGTCGGCACAAAATACACGTCGCCAGACAAACTAGGGGTTTCGTAGATTTGGCGGTTGCGAAGGTTGTTGTGAAATTATTCTTCATTTTTCGATGAGTGCTGCGCTCAAGCAAAGATGGTAGTAGGCGGAAGAATCAGCTCGAATCTCCCCAAGGACAAAGCCCTCAAGCACATTGCAACCGAGCGCAAGTGGACTCGTGGGATTCACATCACCGTGGTCTCTTTAGAGAAGACGACCGACTGCACACGCACACAAATAGACACATACACCACACACAAACAACGGTGTGCGAGTCCCACTTGGAAAGGGTATCCGAGATTCTTTTTTTTTGTCTGCCACGGTGTACTTGGTGCCAAAACCAAACACAAGACCCGCTCACACTCAAGCGGTCGGTTCGTGAAGGGCGCAAGTGATAAGAGATACAGCGACGGCATGACGTTGTCTCTCTCATGGTGGACAACAAAACGCGCGACACCCATGACAAGAAGTTGCAACAACATTTTCCCCCAAGTTCCCGCGTTTTGTTTTGGTCCGCTGCTTTGTGGCGGATTCGCAAGGGAATTTCTATGCAAATTCGCAAGCTCCGCGCAAGGACCATGCCCCTCCGTGCCGAACCAGTGCTTTAACATCATCTCGCCCCTCCTGCCCTCTATGCACGTTTATCCCCTCTTAACACATCGCTTCCTTCCTCATCACATCTGCCACCACGGAGGGAGGCCGTGTGTCGAACCTTGGTCTGTTGTTCTTTCAGAGAATTTCGCGCCACAGCCGCCACACACACAAGTGCCCACAGGGACGTTTGTTGTGAACTTGAGCAACGACAACGTCCCAATGGCGACGCATCATTACTAAGGCCCATTGCAACGGATCGAATCATCTTCCCGAGAGCAGCCAATGCGAGGGGGGCTTGCGCGCTCCATTCCGCGTGCCAGTTTGGCTCGAGGGAAGGGGGGGGGGGCAGATTGGGGGGCTTTTTCGAAACGGGGTCTGGACAGATTGTGTCCAACGTTTCCCAAGTCGTCTTCTGGTATTTGTTTGACCAAGGAACAGAAGGCAACCCGGTGTGCAACTCTGCAATTGACTACGGCTTTGTCCGGTGTAGGTATTGGTTCAGGCAATGTCCCGCGCGCGTTGCGCAACGGAGGGGTTGGACTGTGGTGGATGCTTTTGGGGGGATACATATATTCGGTGGGGTGTGTGCGCTCAGCCGCTTGCCCTCCCGTTTACCTGTCGGGAACCCGTCCTTATCAGCGTTCCTATTTGATAGAGACCCTGACGTGCGTGAAGGGGGTGTGCAGTGCTGGACGGCAGTACCCTCCACGCATTATTTACCCATGCCCTTTGCTGGCCCAGAATGCTTGCTTGTTGGGCAGTGTCCTTGGATGCTGGAAGTCACTATGGGAGGGCATTGTTTTTTGCTTTTTTCTTGGTAGAAGCCCGTGCAACAAACCCAACATCCAAGATGTCCAAATCTCAACTTCAATGCTCTACGATTCTCATCAACCTCAACTCTCAGCTACCCCGCCACAATCCTCGTTAACCCGTGTAACCTCCTCGACAGTCTCTCTCGAACGTTTTCCAAACACTCAACCACCTTACCCTCTGTGCATTCTCTTCTTGGTCCTTCACTTTTTGGCAGGGTCCCGGATGACGTTGATGGGGACGCAAGCCAAAATGGGCACCCGTGGGTGCATGGGTGCTTTGCAAAAGTCTAACTGCCTGTTAATTCAAACCTGTTGGTTCACGAGCATTGGTTCAAAGAATTTATCATCAAGAATTAATGATGGTGAAACTTTGGTGCAAAAGAAAGCTCAAACGGCGATGTGGTAGTTGCACACGACAACAAAGTGCACGAAGCAAACAACAGAAACCTGACTACATCAGCCATGGGCAGAACATGGGCATGCAGCCGAAAATGCTGGGGGCAAAACTGTAATATGGGTATACATGGGTAAACATTTTATGGGGAGCTTCCATATCGGTTGGGATGACGCGCAACACTTGTTCTTGCCACTCAGGGTTGGGACAACACTGCGGGGCTCACAATTTCCAGGGAGACTGACCCGGGTCAGGCGTTTCACACCGTTTCAATCCCATGGTCCTTTTTGTTCCGTTGGGCGTGTCCATCACTTCTGCTGTCTGCCGCGCTGTTTCATTCTGCCGTGGTGGTTTTCGGAGGAAATGACGTCTTGGGTGCGGTGTCTCACCGCCTGCCACATCCCCAGAAACAAGGGTTTGCGAGCCCTGTTGTACTGGTTTCTTCACCACAGAAAGGCGCCTGGTTGCGTTATGGTCCATGTGTGGCCAACTGGGCCTGATGAGATGGGAACACCCGGTTCATTGACTCTCTGCCTGAGTGGCATGTGCCCCGTCTCTCTATGTGTGTGTGCGTGCGTGTGTGAGCGCGCGCGTGCGTGCGCGCGCGCGTGTGTGTGCGCGTGTGTGTGTGTGTGTGTTCTCTGATGTGTGGAGTGTCACCTCGTAGCAGCTCCCTCATGCAGGGCCCCGTGATGACCATTGCGCCGATTGGTCTGCTGAAATGTGTGCTCTGCCGCCCCTGGGTTATGCATCTTCCCCCTCTCGTTGAGAGGCCCTCGTGGTGTTTGTGTGCGCGCGCGCGCGCCTGCCAATTAAACCGTGTGGCGCTCCCCCACTGCCCCTCCCCCACCCCTGCTGACACCCCGTCCCTGGCCCCTTGGGCGCCAGGTCGCCGGGTCTGGCGTGCGGGGGGCGAAGTGCGTCCGACGTTACTTTCATTGACCAACCTGGAAGGAGGAGTTTCGCTCCGGTTGCCCCCGGACCCCACGGGTGTTTTTGCGCCTCTGCCTTCCGCAAACACGACCCCTGCCGCCATCTGCCGGAGAAGGGCTGGCAATTCGATGTGCAGGTCCTTCGATCGGGGGGGGGGGGGGCACACCCCCGCGGAAACGACACCGGCAGGAGCACCGGCCGCAGCGGCCGACAGAAAGCAGCGACCCGACGCAACATGCGGAGGGAAGAACGGGTGACTGTCCAGGGCCCCGTAAAGACACAGCGACCCGACGGAATGTCACACAGGGGGCAACCCCCTCATTTCTAGGTCAGCGAAAAAGTAGGGTTTCGGGGATATTTCTCAGCGGCACCCAACATGTGGGCGCCGCATCGAGGGGATCAACCCCCTGTTATTTCTGTTCTAGATGCAATGCCCCTGAAGGGCGGTACCTCTAACAACCCACTCCACCCCAGTCGGTTCCCGAGTGCCATAATTGTTGTCTCAGACATCGCTACACCCCGCCCATCCCCTAAATGGACTAGGCATACCGTCCTCCGC
Source organism: Eutreptiella sp. 'Long Island Sound 2002' (assembly GCA_964036045.1). Lineage (NCBI taxonomy): Eukaryota > Euglenozoa > Euglenophyceae > Eutreptiales > Eutreptiaceae > Eutreptiella > Eutreptiella sp. 'Long Island Sound 2002'. The sequence goes on from OZ038393.1 coordinate 14,253,929, forward strand.
GCCAACTCAATCCCAAAGGGAAGCAGACGATTGTCTGCAGCACCCGACAACGGTCGACAGGATTTGCTGTCACCCCCTCGCATTCGGCTCGTCCACGTGCCCTGGCCGCTGAACGGCGTGACGCCGCACTCCGCCCAGAAACGCGCCGCACGTGCGCGCCGGCGCCGTGACGACTGGGGCGAGCGCGCGCGCTGCCGACTGCCGGGGGCGGACCGGAGCGCGAGGCCCCGGGCGACATGAAGATTCATCGCCATTCGCTGGCGGATGAGGCCTGAATTTTTGCCACTGATCCTGACCATAACTCTTTGGCGCATGTGCTGTGTGCTCTTCATGTTTTCCTTGTTCCATCGGCACTGGACCCCAGTTGTGCTGTACGGTGACCTCCGAATCTGTCAGGGAACAGTGCTGTGCCGGACGGGCGCCCGGCGATCTTTCGGGTCTGAACGCCCAACCGCCGCCATCGAAGGGAAAGGCCGCGCCCATGCTCGTGCACGCCCCCGCTTTGAGGATGCGGCCCATGCTCGTGCATGCAAGGGCGGGGGGCGTGCCCCTGCACCTTTGCTTAGCTCCCCTATTCCCCCCACCCCCAAAGGGATGTATTGGAATGCCTGAGAACCGTAGGACGACCCCCCCCCCTCCCTCCTCTTCCCATGCGTGATCCAGCCAAGAGATTTGCAGTGCGATTTTCTGGCGAAAGGTCTCTTCGGCCTTCGGTCGCAGCATCCTCTCGGCATTCCTTCAGGATATTTCCTCTGGCCTTTTCGGCCAGAGACCACAGGAGGAGAGGTGTTCTTCCCAGACCCCCCTCCCTCCTCTCCTCTAATACATCTCTGCCCCCCCCCCCCCCCGCCCAAGATGCTATAGTGTGATTGTGCCCTTCATTGAGAGAAAGAATGGGACCCTCACCCCCCGCCAGTGCGCATGCGTCGCACGGGGAGGGATGGAGTAAATGGCACAGTCGCCCCGAAAGGCCAGGCCAGTGAAGCCCCCCCCCCCCCCCTTCTGCGAGACCAACGCCCCGGTCAGACCAACACAAGGTGTTGTTTCTGCCATTTTTGGCGCGGTGCAGCAGGTCGGCTGGCGGTGGCTCGCTGCTCGGCAACCGGCGGGGGCGTAGGTACTGCTTGTAGGTCCTTTGCCCGCCCCGTGTACCCGCTGGGTGAGGCACAGGGGGTTGGCCCAGTGGGCAGAGCTTTGCTTAACAACGCAGCATCTCCCGGGGGGGGGGGGGTCCTAACCCCCTCACCCCCCCTCGGACCCAGATTTCATCGTGGGAAAAAACGAAATCTTACAAAGGGAAAAATTGATTTGGGCCATTTTTGGTACACAAACTTTTAGGCCTTTGGGTTCCAGGACCCCCCCCCCTCCCATCCCCCCCCTGAAGCAAAACTCTGCCAGTGGGTTTTTCCTGCTCCCACCGCCACACTGGTCCCCGTGCGCGGCGTGCAGGACCTTGATGGCGTGTGCCTGCTTTTGCACCGTTGGAAGCGTAGAGTTTGGCGGTTCCATTTGCAGCTTGCCCTTGAAGATCAAGTTCGTTCTGCAATGCGGGAATCGGGGATGCTGCTTGCTCAGGGGGCAATATGCACTGGACATATGTGAAGTGGGCACGGACAATGTGTTGGGGTCCAGGGTCCCTGCTCCAGAGGACCATTCGACCTGGAGCCCTTTCTGGATCAAGGGGGAGCCCCTGCCGCGACCCGCCACAAAAGTAGTGCACAGATTGGCACCCACTCCAGAATCTTTTAAATGGCCCTTGGCCCGTTGTGGCCCTTCATGGTCCCAAATAGTACATCCGCAGAGGTGCCCGGCGTGAGAGGACAAATCCAAATGACCACAGAACCGATGTTTTGCCAAAAACATACGTTTTGTTCATAGTGCTTACTGTTTTTCTGTACATGGACTGTCCGGAGATGTTTGACAGTACGAGACAGAATGCGAATTGACTGACGTGCAGGGCAGGTGAGGGAAGCAATCACAAAACACCGTTCCGACACATATTGCCACATAGCCGTGCTGCGCACACGCTACACGCGGAAGGTCATTGGTTTTACCTGCTCCCGAAATGGCCCATGAGGAGAGCAAACACGTTGGCCAGGAAAATTGTATCGACACCGCTCCTTCCCGCATGCGCGCGGCGCAAGTACTTCCCCTCCAAATATGGACACAGACATACAGATGCAGGCACGGACACAGCAGCATGTCCAGTGGGTGGCTAGTGGTTGCTTATGGGAGGGTGTTGCACGCACCGTGCGCGCACCGTGCAAAGTTTCGGTATACACGAGGTATCATCCAAAAGCCTCTGAGAGTACGTTAGCGCGCCGGGCAAAGTTTTCCCACGCTTTGGTGTGGCCCCTCGAGTTGGGGTTAAAGACTCCCACTCTTCGGTGTGGCCACTTGAGTGGTCTGTCATGCACAAGAGGGGGATTCTTTGATGTTGAGGTGGGTGGCCATGATGGGGCCTACAAGGGTAGGGTGCATGTGATCGTCCCATTTGTTGGGCGAAAAAATGGGAAGTTGTTTTATTGCCAACAATCAGACAATGTGCTTGTGCTTTGGGTTCCTGGGCTGGAGGAGGGGGTGATGTTTTGGTAAAGCATTATGATAGATGGCCGGAGCATTCATTTGGATGTTGGGCGCGCTGGGCGCGCGCCCGGCAAACGTACCCTCTCTGGTGACCTGCACAAGCATTTGGGAACACCCGCCAAAGTGGTTTGCGGTGGGCCTCTTCACTGGGTAAAATCTCCAGAAACACCAGAAAGGTGCCGCACCGTGCGCGCACTGTGCAACAACACCCCCTGGCTCCAAGTCCACGTAGGCACCCTTGTCCAAGTGCCGTGTTCTCTTTCCATTTGGACCCCAACGGCCATCCATGTCGACGCCTGCCCATGCCCTGATGTCAATGCAGTGCTTGAGGTGGCTTCGCTGAGTGACAGAAGGCAGAGTTGCGTATCGATTGAACTGAGAGTGGCACTGGTGGGCCAGGAAAAAAAAAGATTGACCACCAAAGTTCAACATATATATGCGTCAAAGCATGCTCTACGGTTTCGTGGACCTTCTCTGTTTTTTTTGGCCTGGAATGCTGCCTCTTGGGCTGCAACAGTGGTGCATTTGCGCTGCATGGCTTTGTCATTTGGGCATGTTGCCAGAATGGTGTGGCCGTGCTGTGCCCTTGTGCTGTATCCCATCCCCCCGTTATTGCTTTTGCACAAGCGCCAATAGTGGTGACACCGAGCATGGCCAGACGGTTGACTGGCCAGGGATCCGTGAAATGGTGTGAAGCTGCTTGGGTCATGGCGAAGCAAATCACAGCCATTGGACCCCAGTCAACCACTGGGGTTTGCAATGGTGACCTCCACAACAACCACCACAACTACAACCACAACTGTCACTGCTACCACCACCACCACAATAACAACAACGCCACCGCCCAGCGTCAGCAGCAGCAACAGCAGCAACAACAACAGCAACAGTAGCAGCAACAACAACTTGCGTGAGCAAGATGGCGTATGTGAAACCGATCTCTGTCAGGGGTACTGCAGTGGAATGGGACGCAGCTGGAAGAGCCCTGACTCCGCCACCGTGCACCAGGGGTGGATATGATAGTGACGACATTATCAAGGTCGGGGTGGGAGGGGGGGGGGGGTCTGTTGAGCCAGGAGGCAGTGATGACGGAATGACAATTACGATTACGATTAGCTCAGGCAGTTCAGGCACAGATGATTCGGAATTGCAAGCCATTTTGGCAAAATGTGTCAAGAAATGATTACACTGTGTGGACTGTCTTCATGGGATACACCAACCCCTGTGCAATGTATTGTCTTGTGTTGAGGGCTGGCAGAATGGCTCAGTAAGCCAGTGGTATATGCCCAGACTCATGAATTGATGTTCCTGGATTCAAACCCAGGGTAGCACATGCACTCGCGCTTGTTCTGGCCATGAGTCGTTTTGTAAAACTGCTGGCACAATTGCTAGTTCAGTCAAACGGGTAAATCGTAATCGTAATTGTCATCGGGGGGGGGGGGGGGGGCTGGGGGGGAACCCCCCCCTTTATCCACCCCTGCACCTAATAATGCTTGGGCGCTTGGTAACCTGGACACATTTGAAAGTTGCCTCCACAAGGTGCATGGTGCGGTGCATGTACCGCCATGCTTGCAGGGGCACAGTCAGGAGCAGGGACAGCAACGCCAACGGCGCAGGCAGGGGCATAGCACACGGCAGGGCAACAAACAGTGGTCGGAGCAGGTGGGATGGAGACAGTATGTGCCCAGAAACTAACCAGCATTGGGGTATGCGCATGGTGTGTTCATACATGTGCATGTTGGAAGGCTGCAGGCTATGAACTTAGTCCAACACTTCCCGCACACTTGACATCCCATGCAGAACAAAAGGCACTCAGGGCTACCTTTTAAGTATCCTTTCTTGTCTTACTGCTTACTGCTTCATTTTTGGTTGGGCGGATCTCACCGGCATCACTGAATTGTGAAAACCTGATCAGGGTAGTGCAAAAAGCACATTGGCCAGCCCTGTTTGGAAGGGCATGAGGTCTGTAGCAGCCAAAGAATCCTGGTGCAGGTGCAATTTGCGTGCCTCTCAATATCAGCCCAGCAGTGCATCCGTCCACCAGACCAGAAATTCGGGATGACAGCTGGAGGATACCAAACATGTTTCTGCCACATGCTTTTCACCACCAAAACCAAGCCACCTGAATTGCGATGGGCCTTTCAGCATCTGGAAGTGCCATCCCCAGAAAAAAGCGCTGACCCATTAACACGCCATGCCAACTCACTCTAGCTAGTTAGGAAGCAAGGAAAGGTACGTTGTGTGTTTGCGGCCAATGCGAGGGGTTAGTCGTAGAGTGATACGAATTGGATGGTGTTGGTGTTCGTGTTGTTGGTTTTGGGTAGCTAGGATGTAGTTTGAAGCACAACGTGGTCACAAGCAGCGTGACCCAGCCATCTTTCCCACTACCACCAGCTTCCATGCATGTTATCTTACATCTCACATTTTCGGGTCTACAAAAGTGCCAATTTATGCGGAAAGTTGAATTCTGAAAAATATGCACACAAAAATGGGAAATCATCATGAAGTAATTCACCCCGCAATGAGTAATATGCTGATTTCCGTCTATTTGGTGGTTTCCAATGTCCGGTTCTGTGTCAGTGCGAAAGCTCATAGGCAAGGAACAGGAACCCATGGGTGCAAACGAGTGCAATGCATGGGTTCACTACCAAGGTCAAGAGGGGCTGAGGCTCTTTGGGTGTCACGTAGCCCTCATTTTATACAATTTGCCAAGGGAGAGAGACATTTTGTTTTCTATGTTTTGCCTAGATGAACCCAACACCAAGTGTTACCGTTTTGCCGGTGCCCCATGGTCACCAAAGGTAGTACCGGTCTTTTTTTCTTTTCAAATTCAAAATAGTCAATAGGGTCTCGAAGCGCCCATGTTTGTGATGCCGTGTGAATGTTGTTGGCGCAAAGAGAAAAGTGCTATAATTGTTGGTAGCACTATTTGGTAATTTCTTGGTGCACAATACTCAGAACCAGCGATTAGATCAAGTTTAACAAAACCTTCGATGAGGTTGAGCTATGTGTTTCGGTAAAAACCATGTTTGTGCGAGCATCAATGGGCGATTGCTTGGCGGATTACACTAGTTGCGAGTGCTGAAGAAATTTATGCTACTTTTTTTTTGCTAATCGGACATGTTGGCAGCATTGGTGGAAGATTTTGCACAAAACTGATTTACACGAATCCAAGCGATATGTGGGAGATATCTTCTAACCAAATTTGTATAGCTTTGAGAACACATGCCAAAGATCCGCATCAACAATCATGTCATCCCAAGAAAACTCACCCACAAAGGTCTACAACAAAGTCAAGTTGGTAGTTTATGCACTATGCCAGCAAGACGTCATTGAATTTATAATAGAAGAATATAATATTTTTCAAACATCCCCTTTTGGCGCGTACTCCTCGGGTGATGTGCTCCCCACCATCCATTTTTGGTTTTGATGAGTTTTTGCAATAATACATGATCATAGTATCCTCCATATCATTCTGCCAAAAAAAGATGCAGTAGGCAGCTTTTGAATTTTAGTTGAAATATGCGACAAGAGTAGAAAACTTACAAAGATAAAGCCGAGGGAAAGTCATGTGGGTCCGTACGACACAGTTGGGGGTTGTGGCCGAGTCTAAGGACCCAAAAAAGACATGGCAGCTCCCATTTCTTACTCGTACGGAGCTTCATCGGCACATGTAATTTCTACCGTCGCCATGTCAAGAACTTTACCTACACCAGCGCCGTCTTGATGGACTCGCCGAGGACCCCAAGGGCAACAAGCATTTGATGAGCTCAAGGACAAGGTGGTGATCGCTAAGTGCCTGGGTGTGCCCAAAGCAAAGGTTGAGATCATCTTGATGACGGATGCCTGCAATGTGGGTGGCGGCGGCACGCTATTTCAGCGACAAGCACTAGAATGAAAAAAGTTTGACTCGCCCATCTATCAATAGATTGAATCGAGACGGAATGCTGAAACACAACAGATCCGAAATATTCCGTACACGTGCGTGACCTATATTCAACACAGTCTTTGTCTGTATGCGCTACAACTCATTCCCAGCTCACTCCCCCCGCCGTATACGTATGGAAAGGTTTGATAATGAGAAATCTTACGGGGATGGGTTGCTGTGTCATATATAGAACTGATGGGTTCGTAACAAATTGTGTGATAGCGCTAACACACACCATCAAATTAAAATAACATAAGACTTACATACTTCTCTACCAAGCCTCAAGACCCCTGCTCCTATTTAAAATGGACCTACCTTGCTTGAGGGCCTAGCTGTCTAAACTAAACTGGCATTTCATTTACGCGCGCGCTCCTAGGTACTCAGATCCATTGAAGTGTGCTTTTGCTTTCTTTTTGCCTAAACAGCCCTTTGGTGCTTTGGTTGCACTTGGGCTAATTTTGCGATTGGGTTTGTTTTTCAATGGCTGTTTTTATATATGATGATAAAAGCCTGCTGCTGTTGCTTTGAAGCTGGCCTAGAGCCATGTTTGCCATCTTCGTGGGCTCTGTACGTTAAAACAATAGAGGTCCTCCATGGGAAAACATGGAAAGCCGTGGTGGATTCGGAGAAGTTTTTGCACTGGACTTTGTTCAGCTTTGGGGCTTAGCGTTCTTCATGAAATACATGTAAATCTGTTTGCTCATTTTTCCTCTGCGTTTTTGACTTTACAAGATTGCAAAGAATTGGTTTTAGCAATTGCGCTAGCTGGAACCTGGGCCACTCTACCCTGGTCAAGTGGGTGCATGGAAACTGTTTTTACTGTACTTCTGAAAGCAGTTTGATTTTCCGGCTGATCTCTAAGCAATCAGTGTTTTGGCATATGGGTAAATCGCCATGCCAATTCATGTATGTGTTCCGCATGTGCCACAATGCTCATAGCACCGCAGTCAATGGCGCCCAAAAGCCGCCACAGCTTTGTATGCTCATGCTCACAAGCTAGGGCGGCTCCGATCTACGAATCAGAGACGTAGGGCTTTGATGCTTTTTTCTACCAAAACAAAGCAAAAGTAGCACCCAGTACGTGCAAAGAAGGCATCTGGCATACTTATGAGAGCCATGGAAAACTTCGTTCATACAGTCAAAATTACATGCAGCCATCTAAAATTAGATGCACTGCAATAAGTCAAGAACTGACCTCTTAGGCTTAGTTGGCGCCCCATACGCCACTTTGTCCAGCAGCTGCAGCGCTCGCGCGCTGCTTGTTGCTGACGCACTTGGCGCCCTCCACAGTGGCCACATTGCTCAACCTAGGGACGTAGGCTGGACTCGCCAGCGCTGTTGACACTCTCAGGGTCGTGTCATCTCTTGCATGCCCTCCAGCACCACTTGTTTGACCAGCATGCATGCCAGTGCTCTTGCCTGCGCCGCTTGTCTCCACAGCGCTCACGCCAGCGCTGATTGCGTCTGTAGTGCTTGTAAAAAGGCTAGTGGAGGCCTTTGTGTGCTTCCTAGTGTCATGGCACGTAGCTCTTGTCGCAGCGCTAGGGCTCTCAAAGATAGCTGCAGATTGTGCAGTAGTTGCAACACCCTCGAGGCGCGTTTCCCAGCGCCAGCACTTGCACATGTGTTGTTGGTGACAAGATTCACAAGCCGCGCAACTAGCTCCGCCACAACCTTGAGCTGCTGCCACATCGCATTTTGTGCGCGTGTCAACTCCTCCAATCTATCGGACGTGGTGCGCTGGGTGATGCTTCCCCCACAGCCATTCACTAATGGCGCAGGCCCGCGAAGCACAAAGAGCAAAGACACATAGCAAACCAAAAAACCATGAAACTCACATTCTTCTTCGGCCCCTAGCTCCCTTTGAACGCTTGGCTGATTCATGGCGTACTCAGTGCACTTTGAGCTTCGGAGCTCCAGCCACCCTTGAACCTCTTTTTCAAACGCCGTAACGTCGCACAGCGTTGCCCAACTTGAAACGGTATCGCACCACAGCCGTGTCGCCTCAAGCAGCTTATCGCCGTGTCTGATTTCACCAGCATACCCTGAATTTAACCCAAAATTATTATTCTTCAACTCCTCCATCAAACGAACTAAAATTTATTGAGCTGTAATAAGCCGGGACCTTTTCCAGCCTATTCTTTGCCTTTGTCTTGATCTTGGAAGAGACTGTGGCGCGGTTGCGCCGCGAGCGTAATGAGGCTCAGGACAAGTTGACGGAGTTGTGTGAATAAGTCCGCAAAGGTCAGCCGCCGCACTTGCAAACTGGTAACAAGAAAACTCTCCGCAGACGGTGGCACAACAGAAATCTCGGGACGAATCGTGCAAAGTCAGCTCCGGTCATGTCACGTAAATGAGTGCAAGCTTTGGTGAACTGCCCTGTGTCTTTGATTGCCTGTTACTTTTGTGACAAATTAGCCTGCCCAGGTGAGCGCTCCCTGTGAAGGGTGGTGGGAGGGGCAGGGGAAAGGAAGGGTAGGGTGGACAATGGCTCTGGAGCGAGCAAGGCCACAGGGAGGCCCGGAATACCCTCACAAACTGCCGACCCCCGGTGGAGCCCGCCCTGTGCCATCGTGGCTCCCCCAGGGTGGCCGGCGAGGGGTGGGGTACGCGTGAACCCGCAACCCGGCGGCCGCAGCTGAATCCAGGTCATCACCAGATTGCGTGTGAGCCTGGGGAAACCCCCCGGTTTCAACCCCACACCACGGTGAGGTCACGCGCCCCTAGGCGGTCGTGGGGGCGCAAATCAGTCCACAAAGTCTTTCACTGTCCGCTCAAATGAGTACAGTGACCACAAAAGTACCCCTTTCATACATAAAAAGCAAAGAAGGACACTTCATGCAACAACACAGATATGTACACAAAGCAAATGCAACCCAGGCTAGGTCTTGGTGTTCATTTGTTAAATATGTATCTTTATGGTTACCCAAAACCCTTACCCTTGCACATGTAAGGGGGCAGGACTCATGCTTCATGCCTCATGCCTTCATGCCTTCATGCTTCAGGACCTAGGCTTCATGCCAACCCCCTTCCACCCCACCGACCCAATTGCTGCCGACCCAATTTCCAGACTAGACCCGGATGCATCCTGCCCCCCCCCCCCCCCAACAAACCACAGAGCTGCCCCACTTATGTGGCGCTCTACTGCCAAAACGAGGCACACAGGGAAATAGCCCAAATGGGTGCACTCCCACAGACCCCCCCGCCCCCCAGGGTCCCGTCTTCAACAAAAGTCTGCTCCGGACGCCCTTAGGCACGTTGGATCTGCAGGACAAGGCGGCTCTTGTGCGAGGGGCCGTGGGAGGGAAACGCAGTATTTCGATACCAAGGGGTTGGCCTTTTCTGTCAGGGCAAGGCCTCAGGAGGTCACGCGTGGGCCCGCCACTGTGCCCCCTCCCCACCTCCCCGCGCCCGCCCTCACACGGCCTTCACCGCATGCATGTCCGCACTCCCGGATTCATCGGGTAGTGCCCGCCTTGTTTGTCCCCCTGACCTCCCTTTCGCCGGGGCAAAGGCAGTGCCTCTTTTCGAAAGAGACAAACAAAACGTGCAGCCGCGGCGTTTCCGGGGTGTCGAATGATTTTCAGTGTTCCGCTGTGGACCATTGAACGTGTGAACGTGGCCAATAAGTCAAGCGCATCGCCTGTGTGAATCCCCCGTTGAGGGATGCTGCAATAAGAAGGAAAGGGGGGGGGGGGCTGAAGGGGCAGCCCACGGCCTATTGGCCCCTATTGTGTGCATTTTCATGGTGCAGAAATGGTCGAAGCGCCGGAGCGCCAAGGGGACCTGCCATCTCTTCGGAGTAGCAAGAGCAGTCTCCTTACCACAGAGGGACCTTGCGGCTGCTCTTCAACGAACTTTGGCTCGACGCGAACGCGGTGCCCGTGGTTAGGCTGCTCCCCTTGGTGCTTTGCTTGCGTTACAAAAACAACAACAACGACCACAGCGACGACGACGATGACGACAGCAACAGCAACAGCAACAGCACCAGCAACAGCAACAACAACAGCAACAACAACAGCAACAACAACAGCAACAGCACCAGCACCAGCAACAGCACCAGCACCAGCACCAGCAACAGCAGCAGCAGCAGCAGCAGCACCAGCACCAGCACCAGCACCAGAAGTAACAACAACTACAAAAACCACAACAGGAGCAACAACAACAGCAACAGCAACAGCAACAGCAACAACAACAACAACAGCAACAGCAACAGCAACAGCACCAGCAACAGCACCAGCACCAGAAGCAACAACAACTACAAAAACTACAACAGGAGCAACAACAACATCAACAGCAACAGCTTTTTTTTTTAACTCGTGACCAAAATTCCACCAAGTGTCCAACAAGAGTACACAAAGCAGGTCATGGGTCAGTGACAGGGCCGGTTGCGGGTATGGGTTTGGTGTGGCCTACCCCTACCAAGACGGCTGCGGCGGGGTGGCGGGAGAAACGAGTCCTGCGCCTTGCCCCACCCCTTGTCGCCCCGTGTGGACAGGTGCGCACGTCCTCCCGGGGGAGTTACACTCCAGTCAAAGCAATGGCATCGCCCATGTCTTCGAGTGGGATCTCCATATCCCGGAAGTCGGCGGGGACCTCTGCCGACCTCCAATAAGGGTGGTCCTTCCATCTTGCGCCGCCTGTGTGCCATATTCTGGACAGCAGCAGCAGCAGTAACAGCAACAGCAGCAGCAGCAGCAGCAGCAGCAGCACAACCACCACAACAACAGCATCACAACAACACAACAACGCCACAACAACACCAACAGCAACAACGAAAACAACAACAACTGATGCCCTGACTCACCGGTTTTCCAGGAGACGGCCAAGGGCGAGAGTCTCCCTCGATAGCGAGAAGGAGGTGGGGGAGACTGTCCGGTGCATCGCGTCCACCATCAATCTCTTGCTGGCGACGGTACGGCGCCGTTGGGGCGGCTCCACATGGCAGCAAGGGTCGGCTTGGCTGCAGGCCGACGATAGCGAGCATCTCCGGCCTCACCCGCATCACGCAGTCAGCACCGAAGCGGCGGACCCACCGCAAGCCGCAAGGGCCGGCTCGGACGAGACGGGGTCGGGGGTGAAGGGGTAGCAACCTGCCGGAGTCACAGTGCCCCGACCCTGCACACTCTTCCCCCCTGCCGGCGCCTGACATGCTACGGGGGATCAATGGTCGGTTCCGATAGACTGAATGTCCCCGCCATAGACAATTCCAGCCATTAGTCCAGCAGTACTGCGAAGTCCAATCAATGCACGTGTCCCCTTCTTGGTTGGGGTGCTCCACTATGTAAAGTACAGTGAGGCGTTTTTTGCGGTTAGCTCTGCGGGTCACTTGAGTGCTTGTCCTTTCTGCCGACTCTAAAGAACAACCAGGATCAATAAAATAGCAGTCGTCCATTAGGTGTGGACTGCATTCATTGTACTACTTGCAAACTGACTGGGCTGCATAGCATGGCACTCATTCGGCCTGTCCCCTTCAGTTGCTGTTTAGTTTCAAAACATGCTACGGGGGGGGGAGGGGGGCTCAATGTGCGTGCACCACCGTCACAGAAGAGGCCCAGGCCTTGGGCTCCCGGCAGCAACTTCGTGTTCGACTGCCACTGGACGCTTCAACTCCGCGGTCCCGAGCCACGACTTGGCGGTGCTGACCTGCGGCGGTTATTGCTGCCCGCCGCACTGTGGGCTCTCGGCGTGCACGACGTGCAGGGGCTCCCCTCGCACATCCTACACCGGCCACGACGGCGACTGTGCACGGCCATGATCACCCCCATTCTGGGCGGCTGCCGGGCTGTTGCGCGTGCATGGCCCGGCAACACACGGCCCCGCTACGGGGCGAGCTCCCCGATGTACCACTCCGGGAGCTTGTCCCAGACCCCCGCCCCGTGGGAGAACTTGAAGTGGAACGTCGCGTCGTTGCCGGCGAAGTTGGAGATGGTGCGGACGCCGCCGGGGTGGGAGTGCAGCCACCTGGTCACGTCGTACACCCGGTCCTCGATCACGATCCAGCAATCCTCCTTCCGGTTGTGCGCCTTCACCTCGTCCCATGTAATGCGCTTCGCCGCGGTCTCCGTCACCGGGGCGTCAGCAGGCGCACCCGCGCCTGCCGCGTCTCCGTCGCCGCCCGCGATGTGGGCGGAGGAGGAGGCGTCGCCTTCGGCCTTGCAAGCGGCGTCAGAGGGCATCGGGGCCCACGCAGTTTGCCGCTGAACGTACAACACCGCCCGCGAGCTCCAGAGAAAGAGCAAGGCTTCTGCAGAATAGCGCACACGGACAATGCCCAATGCCGTCTGGACTGAACGAGTCCTGCGTTGTGCTGGGGGCCTCACGGTCTCACGAAAAACCGTGTGCTCTCCGAGGGGGGGGGGGGTCGGTGTGGTCAGATCAGCAGCCGAGACTCCAACCGTGCCGGCGCTTCGTGCTGCAGGCAGGGCTGTCACAGCACGGCGTATTGATAAGCGGGGTGTATTAGATACGCGGACTGTGCTGAATACACGAATGCATCAGATGACACCATGCATTGCACGTGAGATATTGGTGTCCCCCCCCTGGCTCTGTTTTTTTCTCCACTTGCTCCAGTATTGTCTCGCTCTTTGTCTTTCTCAATTAGTTGTAGTTTGATTAACCAGTTTATTTCACCGATCAATTCATCAACCAATCGATCAATTCAGCGGTAAATCAATAACTAAATTATGTATTTTCTATGCTCTCATTACTTTGCTGACAATTGTATCAACCATTCTACATACTTCTACGGCTTACAGGCACGTCTTGCCTTAGTACCTTGCCAACCGTGGAATGCAGAACGCGCATCTTGTGGACGCGTACTGTAACCAAAATTAGCCCGTTTCCTCAATAGCACCACAAGGTTGAATTGAAGACAAAGAATGGTTTGGTACCCCGTTGGTAGTGAAACCATAGAAGCATAGGTCAGGACGGCCTTGGGTTCCCCGAAGGTACTTGCCCAACACTTGTCCCCAGAAGCGCACGGCGTATGTACTTCGGCTTCCTTTGTCGCTAAAGAGTGGCTGTTTAATCCCTCCCGTCTCGGGGGGCCACGTGTGGGCGGAATGGCTACATCACCCCTGCCTTCTCGGGGGTCCCCACACGGGGACAAAATCAGAAGTGGCTTCCCGACCCCTGCCTTCGCGGGGGGCCCCAATAGAAAGGGACCAAATCAGAAAGGGCTACATCACCCCTTCCTTCTTGGGGGCAGATTGTTTGGTGAGAGGGGGCAAAAATAGGCACGGGCGGGGAACGGTAAAAAAAAGATGCCCGGTGTGCGCCCGGCGCACTAACACTCCTCCTAAGCTGTAGAAAAGTCCCAAATTAATACGGTCCCAACGCCTACTGTAGATCGGCCACACACTTGCTGGTTCAAGAAAGGCGAATATACTGCACAAATATACCCAAAATCAGAGCTATGTGGGTTCAAGTGGGCAAACACTCACAAAACATGTGTCCATCACCCTATGTAACTGGCAAATTCGTCACCAAATCCATGTCTGACGTGGCTGCACTACATTTGGTAACATTTGGTACTGAATTACAAGACCGTGGCTTATACAAGGGGGAGGGCGGGTGCATGCACGCGCGCGCGCACACACACACACACACACACATGTGCGGCCTGAAATACAGGCTGGAGGCATGCACAAGTCTGACCAAGAAAGTGTAGTCTGTGTCCCACACCTCACACCCTAGTTCTACCAGAAGCACTGATATCCGTAGCCAGACCCCACTACTCTAGGCGTCGCCGGAATAGCATGCATGATCTCTTAACCACCCACTGACCGCCAGGGCAACAGCAGCACAACTCAGCGGCAGCAGATACAAAACGGAATGGACTGCCTTGATGATGGCTTGCGGAAATGTACAGAAGGCCCGCTACAGCCCTTTATGCATCCCCCTCATGGCTTCACCTCTAAGATACCCTGAAAGGAATTGAACTGAATTGAACTGAAGCTACTTGGAGCCCCCCCAACACACCAAACACACACACACACACACACACACACACACACACACACACACACACACACACACACACACACAATGTGAACTGTAAACTGCAAGAATCATCACAAAGTCGCAAAGCGGTGAAACAAGAAACTGTGAACCAGATGGGTATGTGGGGCACTGCTGCTATCCACACACAGAACCCCACCACATACAGACACACACACATATCTACAGAGAATAAGACAAGAGATCAAAAGCGCAATCTACCCTGCCTTTACGCTGCACTGCCTTTGTGGTATGGATCCACAAAAAGGGGCATTAAGATTGGGTACACAGGAGAGACCAATGGTTGTTAGGAGAGTATCTGCGCCGCACGCTACTTTTACAGCGGGTTTACCGGGAATGGGTGGCTTTTACCCCCACCCAAAATGCCCCCCAGGGAGAGCAAACCCTTGGGTACAAGACCTGTGTAAACATCCTTCTGTCTTGCCCAATCTGGAGTCTCCTAAGTGAAAAGATGGCCCCTTGGGAGCAACCACCACCCTAGTTTGAGGTCTCCCTGCTGGATTGTCGATTTTCCCTACCCTTGTCCTAATAGCACTAGGTCTTCCAGGCTAGCGACCAGTTCATCTACATCTGTTGGGCCGGGCCAAACGGCTAAACCCCGTGCAGCGCGCGCGCCGCGTCAGGTGCGCCCCATCCCCCCCTAGTCCCTTTCACTCTTCAATTTACGCCCACCAAAAATGTTTCCAAAGGCCCGATAAACGATATCACTAAGAGAGCACACATGTATCCACTCAGCGTACAGTCACAAAGGTTTTGTTTGTTGTCTTTTTAAGGCTCATTGAGCTCACCCCAGAGCATGACGTCCCCAATAAGCGTCCAGGCCAACCGGAACCATCCGAAGAGTGAACCAGCGCACAATGTGCACATGGAGCACCCCAAACGCAGGGTCCTTTGCACAGGTGCAGATGATGGTTGCCACAAGGAAGCAGTGCAGTAATGCCAGACTGGTCTAGCCATCCAGCAATAGCCGAGCTTTCAACTTTAAAGCAATGGATTACTTCTGAATATCCCTAGTGGGGCAATATTTTTTTGGTCCAGACGAACCTGAGCTGGCGTAGCTGCTCACCTTATGGTACTCGAGACCTCCTCTGGGAATCAAGGTTCAGTGCTGTCTAGTTCCCAGAATGATCCAGAAATGACTGTGGTAGCGGATCTGACATGTAGTGAGGATGACCTGAGGCTGAAACCAGGCTATGCAGTGGGAGACTGCCACGCCCGTAGGCTTCCAAGTGTACCTGAAGCACAAAGACTGTAGGCTGGAAAAGACAGCGGAGCGTAAAACACACAAACGGGCATGAAATACTTCTGGGTATCCCTAGTAAGGCATTCGGTTGTTGTGCACCACTACCAGGTACTGGCAATCTGACATGCACCATTAAAAGCCCGCAGGCTCGTTGTGGTGTTCACGTGTTTCTTTCTTGTCAAATACTCATCAGAGCGTATGCACACAAGAGATTTACGCACACTTTAGTGCAACAGAAATACGACAGGGAGGAGAGGGTTCAGTCTGGGGTGATGGAAGGCAACGCCGGAGTAGTCCTCTGCCGAACTGGCTACAGAGCTGACAATGGTCATCACCTTCCAGAATACCCTGGGCAGTATCCAACCCGCATCCAATCTTCCCAGTACTTGAGCAATGCACATGCGACTGCAAAACATGGAAATCACTGCTCATGGGGAGTCTCTACGTTTGCACAAGGTCGTTAGAGAACGGGGGGGCTCGGGGATGGATGTTTGTACGCTGGTGGAGCATGGGAAGGAGAACGGTGAGGAGGAAGCTCAATTTGGCAAAGCACGGTGGGATGCTGCGGGCGGTAGCGATGAGGATGCTGAGTTAGATAAAGTCGGACTGCGGAGGGAGGAAACCAAGAAAGTCACTGCCAACGTCAAGGGTAAAGGTGAGACACAGCCGGTAGTCAAAGTCACCGATCCCCAACTCAAAACATTCAAGTTTCAAGTGCTGAGTGAGGGTGATGTGAAGCCACTAGTGTAGGTTTTGAACACAACAAACAATCCACATGGGAACTGAGAAGCAACGCTGGCTGACCCCCACAAGAATGATTCGGTGACTATCATTTCCATCCGTGGCATACAGTAGGATAGTGCAGAAGAGGTGGTCAATCCACCTACCTCCCACCCCAACCCACTGCCATGTTTCTTCTTTCCGGCCATGTTCCTTCCTTCTGAAACGGTGGGGCGGGGGGGGGGGGGGGGGGGCAGTGGCATGGCCGTAGGGGCGCCTTGGGGGGGGGGGCAACCAACCAACGAATTTTCTTCAAATGTTCCCCCCAAACGCTTGATGTCCGCAATTTGTGGGCTGTGCACATGCTCTGAACAACCACTTCAAAGACATTGGGTACATTTGACGGGGGGGGTGGGGGGTCGGATGGTACCATGTGGGACTGGGACAGCCCTGTCCATGCAACGGCATGCGTTGCTAGTCATGGAACCATCACTGATGCCGTGTGTTGAGAGCACGAAATCCAATGGCACGGGCAGATCACCCCGAGAGCACATTGTATTGACCTGGCACCCCCCAAACAACAAAGAGCACACGATCAAATCCCAGCACACATCTTTTCGCAACCCATCCCAGTGCAGACAGCCCAAAGCGGAAGCTGTTTTCTCATTGAAAACAAAGGGGGCGTTTTCGCACAGCGCGCGCACAGTGCCAATTACTACGCTGTTTATCCCTGGAACACCCCCTGAAAACCACCCGCCTACAGAAGCGTGCATGATCAATTCAAAACAGCATCGGGGGTGCAGAATTCAGGACCCTGGGACCCGTGGCTACCTTCGGTGGAAAAAGGCCGACTTTTCGCACAGCGCGGGCACAGCGCACGGTGCGCCCCCAAAGACTAGCCCAGCATAACGCAGACACTTGCAAGGAAGGAAAGGGATCATATTTCGGAGCGTAGCCCATGGGCCTTTCGGCTTCTGGCCGCTCTTGTGCTCCCCACGACTGCGTGAGAGAAGCCTCCGCCGCGCGGCAGTGGCCTCCTGCTGTTCATCATCGTTCCTGGGCGATCGTGTGATGTGTTGGGGTGCGGGTCCTGCCTGCGCTGATCCCGGACGGACCAGCCCAGGGGCTTTGCGGCATTGCCTGCCTGAGGGCGAGCGCTCTGGCAGAGGAGCAATTTTCTGGGCACCGGCGGGCGCGTGTGCAAGCCCTCAATGATGGAACTGGAAGTGGCTTCGGTCTGAGGCGTGCTGGAAAATAGAAAAATGGGCGAACATGCCTGCGCTAAGAACTGCTGTGGGAAAATGGAAAAACGGGAAAATGGAAGAAAAACGGAGGGAAATCGGTACAAGTCCAAACATCACATGGTTGTGGATGCAATATCCGGAGCTCATCAAACAGGGGCGGGCGGCACCAGGCGGCACCGGGTGGGGTCAAGTAGGGCCAAGAGGGACGAGGTGGGGAAAAATGAAACCAGGTGCGACTGGGTGGGACCCATGCAACGAGGTGGGGCCAATTGGGGGGACGAAGTGGGAACAGGGGGGCCACCCGAAGGCAAATCCGCACTGCACAATGCAATTCCGTGGAAATTGCACATTGCATTTCAATGAAGTTTTACACTGCACAACGAAATTCCAATCATGCCCCACGATGCGGAAGGACATTCCCATACAAACCCACACTGCACAACGGAATTCCCATACAAACCCACACTGCACAACGGAATTCCCATACAAACCCACACTGCACAACGGAATTCCCATACAAACCCACGATGCACAACGGAATTCCCATACAAACCCACACTGCACAACGGAATTCCCATACAAACCCACACTGCACAACGGAATTCCCATACAAACCCACGCTGCACAACGGAATTCCCATACAAACCCACACTGCACAACGGAATTCCCATACAAACCCACACTGCACAACGGAATTCCCATTCAAACCCACACTGCACAACGGAATTCCCATACAAACCCACACTGCACAACGGAATTCCCATACAAACCCACGCTGCACAACGGAATTCCCATACAAACCCACGCTGCACAACGGAATTCCCATACAAACCCACGATGCACAACGGAATTCCCATACAAACCCACGCTGCACAACGGAATTCCCATACAAACCCACACTGCACAACGGAATTCCCATACAAACCCACGATGCACAACGGAATTCCCATACAAACCCACGCTGCACAACGGAATTCCCATACAAACCCACACTGCACAACGGAATTCCCATACAAACCCACGCTGCACAACGGAATTCCCATACAAACCCACACTGCACAACGGAATTCCCATACAAACCCACACTGCACAACGGAATTCGGTTGAAATTCCACGATGCGGAAGGCAATTCCAGTGCACTTCCGCACTGCACCATCGAGTTCCGATTCAAATCCCACATGCTGATGGGTCCTGACGCCGCAGCATGGCCTTCCCGAGCGTAAATATGGCAGCAGGCACAAGGCAACACCAACACGATGGGGGAAACCCTGCGGGGCACTGTCGGTGCTGCGGCGGTTGCCGTGCTCAAATATGACTCGCATCCGCGCGGATGCGATGGCTATACATTATGCACAAAAATGAAAACAGTCAAGAAAGGGGAGGTTAGAGGATGGGACCAGACATGCCATTAGCACCAGGCAGGGAATCCGGCACTCGTTAGGCAGCAGCCCAACCCCTGTGTGCCACCCGGCATTTCCTACCGCACTCACAACCAGAACTCAGTAGGGACCTGTTGCATCCGGGGCATCGCTCAGTCGGGCCCAGCTCCGCTTGGCTGTGTCAGGATTGGCAGACGCTAGTGGCAAGTCTGGATGGGAAACCCAGCGCCTCACAAGGTCCTGAGGGGGGGGTGGGGCGATGTCGTCAATATAGGCCAGTATGGTGCTGTTCGGCAATGCCCGTGGGAGGGGGGATGCGAACATGGCTGTGGGTCAGGAGTATTCAAAACAGAGACGCAATGGCGGATACAGTACGACAGACAATAAGACCCTTTGGAACACGCCCATCGGCGTTTGCCAGCCCCGCGGCTCCAGTCCCCCGTGTATCTGAATGGCTGAGACGATTGCTGGCGAGCCACATGACCAGACCCGCAGACAAGACCGCGCCATTCCCCGCAGCCGCAACAGCCAAACACGTATTGGACGGACCGGGACCGGCTCACAACTCGGAGTGCCGCACGCGCGCCCACAGTCAGTCCGGTGCTGGCGGTCGAAACCGTCAATCCGAACACGAACACAACACCTCCCCACAAGACCAAAACGCAAACGAACACGGGGGCGTCTTGGGCCGCTGCAGCCGCACGACTCCCGAAACGGACGCCCCACCACAGAACACCAGCACGCCGATGCAGAAGAGGGGCGACGCGCCAGGGCAGCAGCCCGGCGTGGAGGAGGGCCGTACGGCCAATGCGGCGGACGCCACGCTCGCACCGTGGGCTCCGTGCAGCACCGCGGGCCGAGGGCGCGGGGGTCACGGGTCTGCTCCGGTGGTGGCGAGGCGGCGCACTTGGAGCGCCGTGCCGTCACGAGGAAGTTCGACGGGTCCCTCGTCGTGGTGCCAGGGAGTCAGGGCTCCGGTTCGACGCCCGCAGGTCCGGCCGGCGCAGAGATCCTTCCGCTGTTAAGTCCGCCCCCCTCATGTGCCTCGCGCCCCCCTGCCCAGTGCCCAGCAGTGCAGCCCGTCAAGGGCCACAGCACAGCCAGACCCGGTCACCTGGCGCCCAAGAAACCACCTGGGGCCATGGGGTGAGACGACACGACTAAACTGACGCGTGCGCGCACACACAGGTCTGTGGCCTCGAAGCTGTGGGGTGGGGCCATGGGGTGAGACGACACGACTAAACTGACGCGCGCGCGCACACACAGGTCTGTGGCCTCGAAGCTGTGGGGTGGGGCCATGGGGTGAGACGACACGACTAAATTGACGCGCGCGCGCACACACAGGTCTGTGGCCTCGAAGCTGTGGGGTGGGGCCATGGGGTGAGACGACACGACTAAACTGACGCGCGCGCGCGCACACACAGGTCTGTGGCCTCGAAGCTGTGGGGCTGGGCGTCACAACTGCGCCATTTTGAGCATGAGCAGACTGAACTCATCGTAGGACAGCTTTGAGGTCCCCAGAGAATTGGAATGGCTGAGGTACGAGTCCATTTCCGGGAGGGGCTCGTTGAGGCCCATCGTGTCCATGCTCTGGTACAACGCCCGGAACTCCTCCTTCTGGATGTACCCCCGTCCGCTCTCCAGCCGCCCGAACGCCTCCTTAAGCTCCACGTCGTTGGTGCAGGTCGGCAGGAGCTGCGGCAGCGGCACCACCGTCCTTCGGCCGCCGCGGCGTGCCGCGGCGGCCACCGGCGGCGCCGGGGCCGGTGGATGGGGCGCGGCGGGCGGATGCGGGGCGGCGGCCGGGCCCGGCGCCGCGGCGGCCGCGGTGGCGGCGGAAGCCAGCGCTGGGGCGGCCAGGCGCCGCGCCGCGCCGCGCTTCGCGGACCCGACCCGCGGCGGGGGCAGCAGCGGCGCGAAGGGGGAGGCGGCGCGCGGGGGCGGCGGCTGCGGCGCCGGGTGGCTGCGGGGCGTGACGATGCCCTTGCGGCGGGCCGCCAGGACGGGGGTCAGGAACGGCTGCCGCACCGGCTTCAGCAGCAGTACCAGCCGGGCCTCCCCCAATTTGCTGAAGAACCGCAGGCACAGCGGCTGCACCCGCCCCGACACGAACGTGTGCAGGGGGACGCTGCTCTCCCCCACGTGGGCGTCCACGCTCCCGCAGCGGACCCACAGCGACACCTCCAGCGGCTCGTGGCGGGGGTCGCGCACGCTGAAGCCGAAGGTGGACGCGTCGAGCGGCCACGCCCCCGACACGGGCGCGGCGGGGTCCTCGTGGGTCAGCTCCGGGGTCCCGTACGCCTGTCGGCCCCCCCGCAGCGAGACCCGCACGTGCCGGCACAGCTCCTCCCGCCGGACGCCGAGCGCGTTCTGCAGCGGCTGCGGCCGCGTGAACGACTCGGAGTACTCGGCCACGGCCACGAAGAGGCTGGGCAGGGGGTAGTCCTTGACCAGGCGGCTGATCGTCACTGCCACCTCCGCCGGGCTCTGGTTGTCCTCGGGGCCGAGCACGGCGAACTCGGCCCCGGCATAGCCGCACGGCTGGAAGAACGCGAAGAAGTGGGGGCACCGGCGGCGCCGGTCCGCCGGCCACGTCGCGTGCGCCGGGGGGCGGTCGCACGCGCGGGCGTTCGTCGGGCCCCGCGTCGCGAACTCGAAGGCCGGGAACGCGCGCCGCAGCTCCGCGGACAGCCGCGCAGCCCGGCCCGCGTGGTCCGCGTCGGCCGCGCAGGTCTCGCAGAACTTGAAGACGACGCGGTGCGTCGTCGGCACGGGCATCGGCCGGTGCTCGTGCCCGTCGCCCGGGACGGCGCTCACGACGCCGCGGGGGGCCTGGGCCACCTCCCACTCCGTGACGCCGCCGTCGGGGCCGCAGGACACGATCGCCTCCCCCGTGGGCGAGTACTCCACCCGCCCCGCGCCCGACGGCGGGCCCAAGAGCGTCTGCAGCTGCGCGCCCGTCCGCAGGTCCCACTCGATGACGACCCCGTCGGTCGCGGAGGACACGGCCTTGGCGCCGTCGGGGGCGTAGGCCACGCTGCAGACCGGGGCGCTGTGCCCCTCGAGGGCACGGACGAGGCCCCCGGTGTCCACGTCCCACTCGCAGACCGTGAGGTCCTGGGAGCCGGACAGCGCGCGCGACCCGCAGGGGGAGTAGGCCACCGCCAGGACCGCGCCGTGGTGCGCCCCCAGCGACTGCAGGACGGCGCCCGTCTGCGCGTCCCACTCCGTGAGGCCGCCGCCGTCGTCGCTCGCCAGAATCCTGCGGCCGTCCGGAGAGTATCTGCGGGCAGACGAACACAAAGAAACAACGATGAAGCAACAGCAAAAGGGGATTCGCGAACCGCACCTGAGGAGTGGTACCCGTGCGCGAATGGGGCTGTCCGCGAAACGTGATGTGCAGCTCACCACAGATGCCAACGTGGTCACTGCGGGAACCTCCATAACACAGCGCTGTACCTTGCAGCCTTGTGTTTCAGAACCAACAGCCAACCCTTGCCACGCCACATTGACTATCTGTCACACAGCCGTCGGACGCTCACAGCCACCACCCCGTTTTTCGACAAAGCAAATTGTGGCTCATTTTTCTGCCGCAAAGTCAATCTTGGATCCGATATTGTGTGCTTACACTGGTGTCTGTAGTATCGGTAACATCGAAGCGTACTCTAAAGGACATATGAAGGCAGTTTGCCCCCCTGTGTGACATTCCGTCTGGTTGTTGTTTCTTTACGGGGCCCTGGACAGTCACCCGTTCTTCCCTTCGCATGTTGCGTTGGGTCGCTGCGTTCTGTCGGCCGCTGCGGCCGGTGCTCCTGCTGGTGTCGTTTCCGCGTTTGCGGAGCCCAGTGGTTGGTGTGTTGGGGCTGTGCTGGATGTGGCGGGATGTGCCGTTTGCGCGGCAGTGGCGCCCAGTAGTTGGCGTATTGGGGTTGTGCTGGTGGTTGTGGGGGTCGTTTGACTGTCGTTGACTGTCCACCCACCTCCGTCCTCAGGCAGTCCACAACCTGCCTCTCTGTGTTTCCGTGTGCGTGCGCCCCAGGTGCCTTGCTCCGCACGGGCCCCGCCACCACCCATGTGCTTGGCGTGGACCCACCAGGGCCCACTCCATGTCGTGTGCTCCCCAGAAGAAGGCACCTTTTCGGCGTGAGGCGCAAGGCCCAAGGCAGCGCGATTTGCTGAACTCCAAACCCACGGGGCAAGGACACATACGTGACGCAGGAGGCGCCCGCCGCGAACATGGGGGTGGTCAGGAGGAGCTTGTCCGTCGCCTGCTGGCGCTCCACGGCCTGCTGATGGCGCTCGGAGGCCGCCCGGTGCTGCCGCACCGACACGGAGTCGTCCTGCTCCTTCAGCAGCTGCATGAGGTAGTTCTTCTGCCTCCCCTTGTGCCGACCGAGGCCGTTCGGGAACCGCCAGTCCGCGGGCTCGTGCGCCGCGAGCTCGCAGGCCGCCCGGTGCTCGTCGTACACGATCATCCCGCGGGCGGTGTCCTCGTCCTGCACGATGCTCAGGATGACCCTCTGGGCGTTGGCGATCACCTCGGCGTCCTGCTGGATCGCCTGCCGCTTCGCCTGCTGCGAGACCAGGGCGCTCTTGATCTGCAGCGCGTTGACCTCGGCGAAGTGCAGGTCCCGGGTCAGGAAATCGAACCCCATGTCCGCGAGGCCGATCAGCTCCTTCCGGGCGATGGCCTCCGCCTCGTCCACGTCCAGCAGATGCGACCGCTGCATCGCCGCCGCGCAGAGGCCCACGAGGATGTCCGTGCGCCGCCCGGCCTCCGCCCGCATCATCGCGGCCCACCCCCGCTCCTCCGCGAGCTTCTGCTCCGTGCGGCAGTTGTCCTCCGTGAGGCAGAACTGCATGCGGTCGTTCTCGTTCTTCTGCTGCGCGACGTGGTCCGCGAGCAGCACGGCCTGCGCCCGGCCCGCCGCCAGCGCGCGCGACAGGTCGTTGTTGGCCCCCGTCCAGTCCGCCAGGTGCAGCGCCCGCTCGAGGCGCTCGCGGTCCTCGATCTGCTTGCACCGCGCGGCCAGCGCGCGCGCGGCCTGGTCGGCGTCGTACTGCTTCATCATCTTCCGGAGGTGCGCGTCCGACGCCGAGGGGAACACCAGCCGCGCCACGCCCATGAACGGCACCGGGGCAGCCTTGGCCAGCTCCACGATCAAGTTGTACAGCCGCCGCTGCGTCAGCCCGGGCAGCACCGGGGGGCCCGTCAGCCTCTCGGCGACCGCGTCCTCGTCGAACCGCCCCAGGGCCTTCAGCGTGAGCTTCTGCGACGCCGCGACGTCCCACGACTCGAAGGCCCGGACGAGCGCGGCGAAGTCGGGGTCGGGCACTTCGGTCATGAGGTACCGGTGGACGGTGTCGTCGGGGATGGAGGGGTACAGGAAGCGCACCAGCTCTGCAAACCCCAGCGGGCGTGCGCCGTAGAACTGTGTGAGGGCGTGCCAAGCGACGCGGAACCCGCAGATCTGCTCTCGGGCCTCCAGCAGCCGCTCCTCGTTCAGCACCCCCTTCACGGCCACCGCGGCGAACGCCTCCCGCAGCTCCTGGAAGGCCGCGGGCGGGAGGTCGCGGCGGAAGAGCCGGCGCACGTCCTTGTCCGGGATGTTCGGGAAGGCGTACCGCACGATCTCGTTGATGGTGACGGCGCCGGAGTTGTCGCGGTCCATCTTCGCGAACACCGCGGCGTTGACCCGGGTGTCGAACACCTTCTTCCCGGCGAGCTCCTCGAACGACAGGTGCCGGTCGCAGTTGACGTCCCACTTCGCGAACTCGTCCTTCACGTACATGTACTCCTGCAGAGTGAAGCTCTGGGCGCTCTTCTTCGGCCTAAAACGGACAACAAAACCCTTTGGAACACGCCCATCGGCGTTTGCCAGCCCCGCGGCTCCCGTCCCCCGTGTATCTGAATGGCTGAGACGATTGCTGGCGAGCCACATGACCAGACCCGCAGACAAGACCGCGCCATTCCCCGCAGCCGCAACAGCCAAACACGTATTGGACGGACCGGGATCGGCTCACAACTCGGAGTGCCGCACGCGCGCCCACAGTCAGTCCGGTGCTGGCAGTCGAAACCGTCAATCCGAACACGAACACAACACCTCCCCACAAGACCAAAACGCAAACGAACACGGGGGCGTCTTGGGCCGCTGCAGCCGCACGACTTCCGAAACGGACGCCCCACCACAGAACACCAGCACGCCGATGCAGAAGAGGGGCGACGCAGAAGGGCACCTCTTGCGGCCCGCCATGAGGGACAGGTCGTCGTCCTGGCGGCGCACGTCCCGCTCGTCGGTGTCCCAGCCGCACACGTCCGCCGACGGCGTGAACACGAGGCGGCTCTCGGTGGGCGGGCGCTGGCACCCGTGCGGCCCGGCGACGTTGATGCAGTGCTGCAGGTCGTGGACGGGGATCAGGGGGAACACGACCCGCAGAAGGTCCAGGAACGTGATGTGCCCGGCCTCGTCCGCGGTCAGCAGCTGGAACAGCTCGGCGTCGAACTGCAGGCCCTGCAGGCCGGCAGGAGGTGGGTAAGCAAGTACCCTCCCCCCCTTGCCATCTCCCCGAGAAGGTCGCGTAGTTCAGCCGTCGTGCACGCGACGCCTGAACTAGAGGTGCTTTGTTCGAATCCCGGTGGGGTCGGAACGCAGTGTCCTAGGCGCTAGGGTGTCTGTGACCCCGCGAGCCGGAAGGGATGCTGCGAGGGACAGGTAGGGATCACGGTTACGCTGGAGTTCGGAGAGCGCCCGAGCACTTTACCTTGCAATCTCCCCCCCTAGCGCGCGACGGTCACCCCCCCGGGTGGGGGGGATTGCAAAGGTATTTCAAGGCAACTGTGGTACCCTCCACTGATGCAAGCAAACAGAACACAGCTGAAGCGACCTGGGTGATGCAACCACCACAGCCTCGAGCCCGGAGAGTTGAGCACTCTCATGATCCACTTGAGTGACCCCTCCAAAGCGTATGTACCGCATGTGGCAAAACCGCGGCCCATTTGGTGAAGGCCCCACAACAGTGGCCAACACATGTGCACCAAGTGTGCGTGGGTGGTAACATACACGGTCGCCGGGAGAAAACATCTTGGGTCTGAAAATGGACACGACATCCTGTACAGCGCCTTTGGAGAGAGAATATCACAGAATACACACAGGTGACTGATTTGAAGCTAGGACAGGCCCAGATTACGATTTTTTTTATTACGATTTTACGGCATTTTTTTTACGATTTTACGGCGTTTTTTTACGATTTCGTTACGATGCTTCGGGAGCATTCACTACCCTACCGTCCCATGTTTTCACTTATTTTCAAGCCTAAAAATTGGCAATAGGGGCAAGGGACGTGCATATCTCAATGATTGTTGTGTATGTAGGGACGCGGTGGCTTAGAGAAGTGAGCATGTGGACCAAAAAAAAGGGGACCCTCCACTCCTGGTCCGCGGCATCGAAAACCGGCCGCCCACGGCCGCTTCCTCCCCCTACGCATGGTTTGGATCCAAGAACACGATCCGGGGAAGAGGATGTTTGCATGTAGGGGAGGCCTTGTAGAGGAAGAAGAGGGACCCCGGCACTCAAGGGTTTGGGAAGACGAGGGAAGAGGTGGAAGACGAGGGAAGAGGTGGAAGACGAGGGAAGAGGTGGAGGACGAGGGAAGAGGTGGAAGTCGAGCCACTAGAAACGTCCTTCAACGTCACCGTTCACGAAGAGTGCCACGGCACAGCGACACAAATCAGGGCGCGTGTTGCCCCGATTCGGGTCATCCAGCAAACCAGCAAGGCTGAATGAGCGCTCCACATCCGCGCTGGTCACTGGCATCCCAAGCAGTGCCACCAACAGTTCCGACAGTGGACCTGACACGGCTGACAAAACTGCATTGGATCCTCAACTTGCTTGGCCTTCTGGCTGTCCATGTTGACATAGAGGTCCCAATCAGCCCGCATTGTGTCGGAGAAACCAAAGATCTCCTTATTTTTCTCCCACGTTGTATCCCGGAGTGGCAATTGCTTAGGATCAAATACTTGCAAAGTTGGGGCACAAACAGGGGGGTCCACATGGCAAAAATCAGCAACATGGGGGGGGTCCAAAGGCTAGAAGTCAGGGGGGTCCAGAGGCCAGTGTCCTTTTTTTTTTGGCAGAGGATAGCGTTCCCTTCTTTTTGCCCATGCAGACAAAGAGCGAAAAGGAAAAAAAATTGCCTGCCACATAAACATCACAGCCACGCATGCACACGCAACAAAGGAGTTGTGGGCAGGGAAGGCAATGGGGAAGGGGCAAAGGGGATAGGGAAGGGGAAACGGGGAGGGGGCACAGTGACAGTGAGGTGGAGAGGAGAGATGTACCGTACAACACAGCGCCAAAAGCGATAAAAAAATCGCCGAAAATTACGCAAGTTACGAAAATTACAAAAATTACGAAAATTACGAAAAATTACGATCGTAATCTGGGCCTGTCCTAGTTTGAAGTGATGGAAAACCAATGCAAGAACGCGTATGTGACAGATGGGGAACACAAACCACTGCAATACCGCAATAGATATTGCCGAGCAAAACAGTCAAATGACGGTCTCCCCCGTGCGGGGGGGGGGGGGATTGCAACGGGGGGCGGCGCTAGGCGAGTAGGGGGCGTGTTTGCCCGGGGCGCTACTTTTTGGCAAGTGCCCTAGACTTGAGCCCTCAGCTTACCCTCTCCTGGATAAGCCTCAAAGCACACCAGAAAAACCTTTGTTTTTCATTCAAACCAAGATGAGCTGGTGCACCCTGCTCATCACATGGTACTCAAGACAACCCCTCGGGATCAAGGTTCAGAGCTGTCCAGTGCTTCGATGATCCCACAAATGACTGTGGTAGCGGAACTGACACGTCGTGGGGATGAGCTGACTCTGAAACCATGTTATAAGCCTCAAACCACACCAGAAAAATGTTTTTGTGTGTTCCGGCGCTCGGCGTGTGCAGCAGCCCCCAAGAGGAGCTAAAGCCACGAGCGCACATGGGCAACGGGTCCAGAACTCCGTACAGTCTCCATCTTGTGACCTGCAGCTGCACACGGCCGAGGTGTGTCCCCATGAGGGACACCGCAGGGGTCAACACTTGTGCACAGACTGTCACACCAGAGAGACCACACCCCGTCCAACCCAATCAACACCATCCCCGCAGAGCACACGCCTTGTACATGGGCATCGTGACGAACTGCCGCTTGTTCAGCCGGCGCTCCTGCGCCTTGTCGGCCATGTCGAAGCGGCCGCGGATCTCCAGGTAGTCCGCCTGCGTCAGCTCCGCCTTGTTGTAGCTCTTGATGAGCATGGAGGGGACGCTGGGGAAGAGGGCGTGCAGGAACTGCCGGAACGTGAGGCCCTCGCCGTCGGCCGCGCCCTGCAGCGTCGGGCGGGTGACCAGCATCCCGCAGACGAGCTCGCCGCCGGGCGGGTAGTCCGCGAGGAGCATCGCGGGGGCCTGCGCGGACAACTGGTCGAACCGCTTCTTCAGGGCCAGGACCTCCGCCGCCCCGAGCTTCTGCACGAAGTGGCGCCAGAGGTCCTTCTCGCGCACGTGCGGGTACAGGAACCCCGCGACCGTCTGGAACGGCAACGCGCCCTCCTTCCCCTCGTCCAGCGCCTGGAAGTCGGCGGTGGTGAACTCGTGGGGGCCGAGGCGGCCGTTGCCCCGCTCCACCTGGAACAGGGTCAGCGACCCGAGCCCCGTGTGATCCCACTGCCGGAGGGTCTGGAAGAACAGGCGGAAGTTGGAGTCCTGGGACAGGTCGGTCGACTCGCCCTTCTCGACCGCCCCCGCGGTTTGGCTCGGAACTCTCGGCGAGACGACCCTTTGGGCGGCGGACGGCTTGGGGCCCCGCTCGGCCTTCTTGCTCGGGGTGCGCTTCGACATGGGTCGCCGATTCGACTCGAGCCCTCGATCACTGAATCACATCGGGGGCGTCATGGCCAAGAAAGGGCTGTGAAATTCAAACGAAAAGCAGTCGACATTCAGAGAGGCATCACGATGAGAAAGACCACGTTCCCTCCACTTCCCTCTTACTTTGCCCCTACCTCCCCTCTGCATCCCTTGCCCTCCCTCCCCTTACTACACATCCCTTGGCTGCTGAGTGCTGTGGGGCTGTTACACATCATCCCCATCTGCTTCACACAGTTGATGCATACCCCCCCCCCCCTTGTAATAGCTATGCCAAAGTACGGAATTAATATGGCCCCTACGCCTACTGCAGCTTTAACAAGGGCGCGGCTTGCGCACGACACATACAACTACCGACACACATGTGAGTGAGTGCATGGTATGAGTGCACCTTAACCTCCGCCCACGTTCCCAAAGGCATTGAAACATAAGAAAGTGTTTGAGACATGAATTTTCAGGTTCATACCCATGTTTCTACAAGCAATGAGGCATGAGAAGCCTACAAATGTTCGGATTGGAAACCCTTCTTGCGATCATATACCATGCGGGACAACTGCACATGCTCACCACTTGAAGATGCCTTTGAAGATGCCTTTGCCCGAGGTTTAGGGGCTGGTTTTGGCTCGGGCAACTTCTTGGGAATGAAATTGCCTTGCATGCGGTCTCTTGTAAAGTACAACTTCCCATCAAAGACATGGGCCATTCCCCACACACCTCGGGCAGTCTTAGCCCAAATAACTTCATTGGGATTATCATCCGAGTCACTAGATTCATCACTTGAGGAAGAGAGGTCAGAAATGGGTTCATCCTCATCAGTGTCCGTCCCCGAATCAGAATCAGTCACCAAACCCATGTGTTATGCGGCTGCACTACATTTGTACCGAATTAAAATTAGGTACCAAATTAATACGGTCCCTACGCCTACTTTAGCTTGGACAAGGGTGTAGCTATTACAAAGGGGGGGGGTATAAATGTCAAAGAAATCCATGCCTCCGTTTTAGAGATTCATGCTCGTCGCCATAAAAGGGGATAGTGTACAATACTACGCAGTTCATGGGATGCTTTGCGCTAGGGTGTGGTGCCAAAGCCCCAAAAAATTCGGGGTTGTCAAATCGGTTGGAACCACAATGTTGTGTTGCGACATGTGCCTACTCCCGGGTGCCCAATCCTGCACACTCCGCAGGGCGGGGACTAGACAAAGGCGGGACGGGGGCATCATCAACCTCCTCTCCGTTCCGGCATGAAAAGTGCAACCTGATGCACAACATTCCATCAACAACAAAAGAAAGCACCATTATGGTCCAACTGGCAGGCCATACAAGTTGCTGCAGAGGTGGGGGGGGGGCTGGTGGGGAAGACCCCATGGCACAAATTGGTTTTAGAATAAAGAAAAATCCAGGTGCTACCACCCACCAAGAACCAACGCATGTGGCCGCGGCGTGAGAAATGCACAATGGATGTTGCATTTGTTGTGCAATTTTGAGTATGCAGGTTTGGTTTGGTGTTGTGTGCTCTGCAGAGATGGTTTGGGGTTGATTTGGTTGGAAGGGTGGCCTTTTTCTGGTGTGCTTGAGGCTTCTCTCGGAGAGGGTAAGCTGAGGACCAAAGTCTAGGACACTTGCCGAAAAGTAGCGCCCCAGGCAAACACACCCTCCACGAGCCTACTTACTTACCCACCTCTTGCGGGCGTGCAGGAGATGTCAAACTTCTGGTTCGCCCTCAATTCACTTCATGATAAGAGACGTTTCAGTGTGGAGGCTGTACATGGTTCTAGACCCAATGTCCATGCGTGCCCTGTGGACCCTTTGGGGGGCTGCTGCACACGCCTAGTGCCGGAACGCAAAAAAAAAAAAGAGAGACCTTTCAGTATCATGACCCGCCCCATTTCCTTGTAATTGTTGGTAGGTGGGGTTTTTGCTACCTTAAGGACATTTTTGTGCCCATACAGTCCAGGATTGGACGGTATCCCCTGCAGACAACACCACCGATAACACTGCCGCAGGCGGTCTGTCACCGTAAAAGCACAAAAGTAGGCCCAGTCTCTATCAGCGGGCAGGGCCAGGCGGGCAGGTGACCAACAGTTGTGTCCCCACAATAGTGTGGGTCAATAAATGCAGCACAATGATCTTCTGCAGATTCATCATAAAATGTGGTGATGTGCTTTTTGACAGCCAAAGCACAAACACATCAACGTCATGGTGCACATCCTCCCTCACCATGGGTCTACGTGCCAGTCACACAAAAGAGGGGGGGGGGTGTACTGGTCCCCAAACACCTCGTCAGACTAATGAGGTAAACAAATGTTGCTGTCATAAGGGCCAGGCGCCTTTCGAACAAACAGTAGATGGTCAGAATCACACCCAACCACACACACACACACCCACACACACACACGAAGATGACGCAAAGCGACCAAATCCCAGCACAAGCAAGAGCACTAGGCGGTTGGAGAGCCCAATCTCTCTCAAAGTGTCCGTGGTGTGTATCTCACAATCCACAGTTGTGCACCTCAAGTTTGCTCCATATTGGTTCAGAATTCCCGCAACGAGGTCAAGATGTCCGGGCCTCCTAGCGGGGCCATGGCATGTCAGCATTCGTGGCGGATGGGAATGCATCAGCGGCCGTGCTCTGGAAGCTGTCTGGTTGGTCTCTACTGTCAAAACATCGCTTGGCCGCTATAGTGCTAATGCAAGTAGGGTGCACTTGGTCTAGGGGAAACTCCAGTAGGGGATTCTCCGTGCTAACCTGCTGGAGGCGGCCGTGAGGGGCTCTTCACTAGACAGGGTGGTGTCATTGGCGTGGGAGCTATTGCATGACAAGGGGCTTGACCCCTCCACGCCCCCCCCCGCTTCAGTTCAAGATTTGGAGAACCTCAACAATCTTCCCTGGGCGATTTTCCCCCTAGGAAGTGAAGTCATTCCCGCAAAGGGGCACCAGGACCGAAACATCCCGTGTTGGTGTGACGGATGATTGACAAGCAAGACAACACGTCCTCCTGTACATGTTGACTCATTTCTTGATAGATCTTCATATCCGCAGCAGAAGGCGACATCACTATTCAAGTGAAATGTGCCAGCCTAACGAAAACATTGAAGTAAAAAGCAAGTGGAGCGCCCAGCAAGTCGAGAATGCAATTCATTTCCACTTTGGTCTCAAGACTTCTCAAGGAATCCAACTCGTGGACGAGGACTTCCTAGAAGTTGAGGCGGGAAGTTTGGTGAACAACCATTGCTACATTGTGCTTTTGAAGGGTGAAGGGACCACAGGTACATTATGGATTTGGGTATGATAGTCAGCTCTCACTCACTTCGCACCCACCCATCCGTCTTCGTATACCGCTGCAACAACCGGAGCACACGGAGCCCATACAATTTTAGGAAGGCCTAGCACACTGATATTGGGATCCCATCCAACCCCAGGGACAAATGTGCCTTCATTCTGCTTAGCCCCTCATTTACCAATTGCTGGGAGGCTTCTCTGAAACTTAACAAACGTTGCCACCATGAGATTGGATTCAGAAATAATGGTGCATGTTGTCTTCTGCTCTGTGTGTTGGAACATTCAATACTTGCCAAAGAGACAAGTAATGCCATCAAGAAAAATGCACGTGGGAAGAAGCAAAGTGAATATTGCTCCACAATATTCCCACGGCTCTCTAAACATGCATGCAGCAACCCAATAGAGTATGGTGTCGAACAAAGCGAAGACGACGCCCATCGGGCCGCCCTCCGGCACGCCTCTGGTACGGCCGCGGATGGGGCATGCCACACGGCCGATGGATCGCGACTGCCTGGCCGGACATGTCCACGAGTGTCGCCCCACGCGAGAGCACCGTCTCGCTGGGCAGCGGCTCCATCCCACGCGCACCTCAGCGGTGCGCTCCCGGTGGACCCGGAGCCCACGAGTAGCCCGCGGCGTCCTGCATCCAACTCCGCAGAGCCCGACTCTCATTGCAGCACACGCGGCGGACGCCGGTGCCAAGCCTGACATCCGGCGGGCCGTTGCGGTGCGCACGCGCGTGGGCGGCGCCACCACCCCCGACGGTTCTCAGGGCTGCGAGAGCGCACGCGACCGGGCGGCGATCGAGAGCAATAAACCACGTCGGCGGCCCGATAACGATTGGAGAAGCGCCGTGGGGGGCAGCCGCGGCAGTCCGCAACGACATGCTCCGTGGCGAGGCTGCGGGGCGGTGCGACGTCCGCGCGCCGTCGACAGCGGGGTGCGCGCCGCGGCCCGCAGGGTATCACAGGGGCTGCGGTGCCGCGCCGTTCGAGCGGTTGTTGGAGGCGTCGGTTGAGGTCTCCTCCAAACGCCCGCCGCCCCGCTCTCGGCCGACTGCCCGACGAGCACCGAAGGGTCTCTGCGGCCACAAAGTGGAGGGCACGGGGCTCCGTCCATGGCACCCGCTGCACGCGCCATCGGTCTTCGGTTCCGTGCGACTGCCCGTCCGGCCCTTGGGCATGGGCATGCGCGGGCCTCCAACACCAACAGGGGGCTCTGCCGCAGCAGCACGCGATGCCTGACAAAGAGGTCCCGGGACGGAACGCCGGGCTCATGCTACTCCGCCATCTGGGACCAGGCATGCCACTAGCGTCCAGCGGTGATTGCGGGTCTTGTTAGGAATCAGCGCTGCAAAATGCACCACCCCACAAATACTCGCCCCAGTGGAGTAGGAACCCGCGGCGTTCAGTACATGGCTCCGTAGGACCCAGCCACGCCTGATTGTGTCCGGCGTGGCGGACACCAGCGGGAGGTCCGCGGCAAGGCAACGGCACCTGATGCCTCGCGGGTCCCCGGACCGAACCCGACTCGATGCCCAAAGCAGCGCGACTTCGCGGGAAACAACGGAGCCAAGGCGCTCGCGAGGGCACCGGAGAAGGCTGCGGCATCGCTCATCACTGCCATCGTTCTGTCGCCTTTGGGACGGGTTTGGGTGGTCGTTTGGTGACAAGACGGGTACTCGAGCAGTGGCCGCTGGGCCCATGTAGCCCAAGCCACGGCGACGGCATGCGGCATGTCGCGCGCGCAGCTGCCGAGGGCCCTTGTTCTTCACCGACATTACGCCGTGCACTGGGGCCTCTGGGGCACTGGGGGTGCCGGGGGTGCTTCAGTAGCTGCCGCGGGGTAGCAAGTGCCTCGGACTGGCCTGAGGGACATCCAGCCCCTGCCCCCCCCCCCCCGTGGCTGCCAACGGATGACACACGGCCGATGGATCATGACTCCCTCGCCGGACATGTCCACGAGTACCCCCCCCCGCGCGAGGGCACCGTCTCGCTGGGCAGCGGCTCCGTCCTAAGCGCACCCCAGCGGCACGCTCCCGGTGGACCCGGTGCCCATGAGGAGCCCGCGGCGTCCCGCGTCCAACTCCGCAGAGCCCGACTCTCATTGCAGCGCACGCGGCGGACGCCGGTGCCAAGCCTGACATCCGGCGGGCCGTTGCGGTGCGCACGCGCGTGGGCGGCGCCACCCCCCCCGACGGTTCTCAGGGCTGCGAGAGCGCACGCGACCGGGCGGCGATCGAGAGCAATAAACCACGGACCCGGAGCCCATGCGGAGCCCGCGGCGTCCCGCGTCCGACGCCGCAGAGCCCGACCGGCGCGGCGGACTCCGGTGCCAAGAGGGCTCCGTGCCGGCTCTAAGTGACTTCGTGGATTCTACAGAGATGGTGCCTTGCTGCGTCTCCAATGACTCAATCAATCAAAGCACGCATGGTCACGCATGGTCGCAGGGGCTGCTGCAGCCGTCGTGGCAGTGCGCCCCGCGCTCAAGGGCCCGGACAAGGGCCCGCTCCAACTCAGCGACGTCCGCAGTGCTCCGCCCGTGCGGCGGAGGCGCCGACGCGCGCGGGAGGGGCCCCACGGGGGAGAGGGTGCGACGGGCCCTAGATCCAGGCGGTCCAGCCCTCGTACATGACGGCCAGGTTCTCCAGCGCCGTGGCCTGCTGAATGATGGTCTCGACCTGGCGCGAGACGGACACGGCGCCGCCCGACAGGCCGCCTGCTGTGTCCGTGCCTGTGGAGGTGGACACGGGGGGTCTTGGGGGGAGGTTCCGGGGCGTGACGACAGGGGGGGGGGGATGGGAGTGTGTCCAACAACTGCCAGACACGTCGCCAGGCCGACCCTATGTGTCAGCGGCTTGTGCCACAGGCTCCCGCGCGCTGGACTCGGAGCCACGCAAACCACCACTGACCCAGTCCGAGACCGGCGGGTGAAGTTTCCATACCCACGCTCCTTGGGGACCCTGGTCGGCGTCACATCCGGGGCTTCCGGCCCACACGCACGCACACACACACACACACACACCATGTCATTCTATGGTCCCGACCGGGGGGCATGGCGGGGGTCTTGGGGGGGGGGGGAAGGCTCTGGGGCGTGACGACAGGGGGGGGGGAGTTCAGTTCTGGACCCCAACCCCCGCGGCGTGGGGTCCAGAGGTGGGGATTGCTTAGTGATACTTCGGGGGGCGGGGGGGGGGGATTCTGGCCCCCCCTGGGGCTTTGGACGACCCCCCCCCCCCCACACCAGATCAGAATCCTCCGGGGAAAATGACATTCATTGATGGAGCCAGGGAAATGGAGGCGGATTTCAGGTTCACAAACTTTTGTGTGGCCTCAGACCCCCGCCCCCCCTGCCCCCCTCCCATCGACCGGCCCCTGGGCAACCCAGGCCACAATGCCCCTCTGGGGACCACAGCCATGCGTAAACGTGCGGCAAGAGTGCCTCATAGGTCTGGATGCAGACCATGGGTGGCATCGGCGCCCAAATCAGGGCGGTGGTGGTGGTGGTGGTGGAGGGGGGGGGGGGGGGGGGGTGTCACTGGCCAGGAACGGGGCGGGGGGGGGGGGGGGGTCATCGCACCTGCAAACAGTTGAGGGGGGCGGGGGTCCAAATTTCTTCGGATTTCGGGGGCAGTTTTGAATCCCCAGTTTCATTCTGAGCATTTTGAATACACTTGTCAGCGGTCAAATCCCCCTTCAACCGCTCAGCTCAAATGGGGGCAAAATGGGGGAATTGGGGGGGGGGGGGGGGGTGTCGATACCCCGGTCCACAAAGGCCCACAAAATCGTCCGGGCGCCGCTGGCGCCCAAGTTCATTGTTCCTCATCATCCGCCGTCCGTGTGGGCTGGGCTCACCGCTCTGTGCGGGGCCCCGGCGGTGCAGGCCTCTCAAAAGCTGCCGCGTGCCTCTCTCCTCCGACGCCCATGTGCCATTCGTTTCGTGAGCCGTTGTGGGCCCCGGGTCTGGGCCGTGCTGGGCCTCGCTTCAAGCGGTTTCAGACAAGGGCTTGAGGCTGTCCTCATCGGTGCCCCGCAGCCGCACAGCGCCTTCTCTCCGCTCCATCTTTGCAGTGGGAGAGATCCTCTGGGGAGTAGCTCCGCCAAGGCAACGTCTCCCTCTGGGGGATGGGGGGTGGGGCAGGGCTGCGCTTGAAGGGGGGGGGGGGGGGGGCTGGAGGGGGGTTTCAAGAGCGGCTGCCACGGCGGTTACTGGCGGTTGGGAGGCGGCTTCAGCAGCCGTGCGGGCGGTTGCAAAACGGTGGGAGGGTGATGAGGGGCGGACAGGGGGCGGAACTGACAGCCACCCTCCTCCGGGGGGGGGGGGGGGGGGGCACGACACCCCCTTCAAGCGCAGGCCTGGCGGAGGGGGGGGGTGCCCGGTGGGTTCCGCCTGGCGCTGGTCAAAGGACGTATTGCCGCGGGACTACCACTTCCTTGTTGGCGTCCGGAGCTTCACTTAACAACGCAGCACCGCCAGTTTGGGGGGGGGGGGGGGGGGCACCCCGTCGCCCCCCCCCCCCCCCTCCGTAAATGATTGCGGCAAATTTTCTGTGGGCCTTTCGGCCGACGAAACATTATCATCGGCGCCTTCGGCGCAGGTCCATTGAGGGCAAATACTTTTTCTCTGGCGGATTTGGCTGCGCCAAAACTCAGGACCAGCGTTGGGAGGGGGGGGGGGGTCCAGGACCCCCCCCCCCCCCCGCTATGGGATACAGATGCGTGTGCACGACCGGCACTGTACAGAACAAAGCAGGAGTGCAAAGCAAAAGTCGAAGAAAGAAGCTCTTCAGTGACATGTCATAGGCGCCTTCCGCTGCAGTAGAAGTGAACACAAGGATTGCGAAACAAGTCCACTGCACCTAAGTCCTATGACCTGATTCTGGTGGAATAATGCATCACGGGACACTGCTGACCCCCCTCCCCCCGAAGGAGGGGCCATTCAGGTGGTGTGCCCTCTGGGTCAACCTCCCTGGGACCCACCCTCAGCAAGGGCCTGGGCACAGCGGGGGACGGCGAGGGGGGGGCGGCACCTTGCAGCTTGCAGGACACGCGGTCCAGCACCTTCACGGCGTACTGGTGCTTCGCGTGGGCCTCCGGCTCCGGGGGGTCCGCGCCCTCCGGCGCCCCCCCTCGGCCCCTCTCGGGCGACCCTCGGCCCTGCGCCGCGCGGTCCTCCTTCGCGCGGGACTTGGGCTGGTCGGCGGGCTCCTTCTTGGGCTCTGCGCTGTCTTCGGTTTGCGAGACGTCGCTGGAGGAGTCGTCGTCCTTCAAGTCTGGGCGCGTGTGTGCGTGTGGAGGGCGAGGGGATGCAGGTGCTATCACGACCTGTCAGCCGGTGTGCCCAGCAGGCCATTGCTGAGCCCGGGGCCCGGGTTGGGTGGGTCATGTGGCTTGTTTGCAGCTGGCGTGTGCCCCCGCGCTGCCAGAACACAGCTTTCCACTCGGGGGGGGGGGGGGGGGTTGGCACAAGGCCTTGGTGGTTGGCTCTGTTAGCCTGTGGCGGCGCCTATTGGGGGGGGGGGGGGGGATGCATCAGAAGGGAAGGGACCTCAGAGGCGGCCCCAGAGGCGGCTCGATTGGCGGTTGGAGGAGGTTGCCAAAGCGATTGGAGTGTCGGTTACAAGTGCCACAGAAGCCACCGTCAGGGAGACAGTGGCTGGGCGTAGGCTGGGCGCCCTGGAAGGGGGGGGGGGGGGTACCTCCCCCTCTTCCAATTCATCTCTGGCGAGGAGGGGAGGGGGGGGGGGGCTTGGAGTGGGTGGGTGGTTGTTGGTGGGTGCATGGATGGGTGGTGGATGGGTTGGTAAATGAGTTGGTGGACGGGTTGTTGGGTGGATGGGTGGGTTGTTCGGAGGTGGGTGCATGGGTCGGCACCAAAGTACAGGAAAGGGAGGGAGGCCAGACAACAAGTGCAAAGAAAGAAGAGATCTTCGGTGATATGTCACAGGCGCCATTCACTGCAGTAAACACCAGTACAGATTGCGGAAGCTCGGTCACCATATCTCAAGTTCTACTACCTGTGAGCTAGCAGGCACAAGATATGCCTCCAATATATGAAAAAAAAATGAAGAAAAACAATTGCTCAAAAATTAATTCTATTGTCCCTTGTCAAATCATGACATGTATTTTGAGGGGCCAACAGGGACGGGTATACACAATTTGGATAACTTTTAACGCGCCAGTTTGCAGAAATGTGTACTCTGGGTTTGAAAAAGGAAAAAAAAATAACAATTGCTCCAAACTGAGTCTTACTGTCCCTTGGCAAGATGTGACATGCGTTTTGAGAGGCGAACAGGGACGGGTATACACAATTTGGACAATTTTCACGGCGCCAGTTTGGTGACTGCAGAGCGGTCCCAGACGTCCTTCAGCCTGTCGAAGAGCGTGCAGTCCGTGAGCACACAAAATTGCGAGCAGTCCGAATACACCCTTCCCTAGACCTCAATTAATGCTCGGAGGAGGCTGTGCTTCCTGACACCCAACCACACACACACACACACACAGACACACACACGCACACGCACGCATGCACGCACACACGCACGCATGCACACACACACACGCACGCACGCACACACGCACACGCACGCATGCACACACACACACACACGACGAGAACCGCAAACAAGAACAGAGCAAGAAAAGCGGTGAAAGAAAACTCCTCAGGAGCTGCAGGGCAGCCCTAGACGTCTTTCGGTCTGTTGGTAGAGAATGAGCAAGTGCAGTTCTGGACAGTGGGTTCAGCGCGGTGCAAATTGTGCTTGTGCCCTCACCTACTCCCTATTCAGTCCTGCACTATACAACAGACCAGGAAGTACCCCTTGGAGGAGTTCGTGTTCATGACTGCCCAAAATATCAACCTATGTTAGGAACCGCACACACACCAAAAATGGCCATGGGGATCACATAGAGGAGAGGGATAGCAGTAGATGCATGTCTCCACACCAGGCTGGCTCATAACCTTCTGGCTGGAATGTTCTGGGTATGACGATGTCTGTGTACCGTGTCCCTTCCCACTCCGCGTTCCTGGTAAGCCAGTGAATGAGCCTGGTGACTACTGTGCAGTGTGCGCGCACGGTTGGTGTCAGGCTATTGCGTAAACCGTGCGCATAGTATTTTCCGCACCCCACGGGGATGCGCAGCACACACGGCGCACAGCTTTATGCCAGGCTCGCATGACGACCATGCGGTTATAGTCGCTTGCCAGGGCTACTTGGGCCCATGCCAGTGCAGACAGAATTTGAAGTGCCCACGTTGTTTGCCAGGGCAGGGCGCCTGTCAGGCTACTAATAAAAATGCAGGGGAGATACTGTGGGGCCGCCCAGCAGGCGGTGGTGATGAGGGGTTTCCCATGTCTGAGCGCCCATGTGCCCGTGAGTGACGATGGGTGCGCGGAACTGGTCCCTACTCCGCCCCCCACGGTCAGCGAAATACCCAGGGCACGTACCGTGTTGCTGAGGCATGCACCCTCACAAGGTGCGGCGTCCCCGTCCAGGCAGGGGCACAGCACTTCCAGATTCCACGCGTCAGACAGGGTGGTGGCCACCGTGTTGACCAGGGTTGTGCTTGTGGAGGGGGGTCGGTTTGTGGCCAGCACGCACGCACGCACGAACGCACGCACGCACGCACGCACGCACGCACGCACGCACGCACGCACGCACACACACACACACACACACACACACACACACACACACACACACACACACACACACACACACACACACACACACACACACACACACACACACACACACACACACACACACACACACACACACACACACACACACACACACACACACACACACACACACACACACACACACACACACACACACACACACACACACACACACACACACACACACACACAAACACACACACACAACATACACACTCCATGCGGCAAAACCAGGAAACACCAAACGCGGTCACACACACGTCACACCGACCCCCACACATGTGCAGGATTGGGGGGTGGTGGGCATGCAGGCGCGTGCGGGTCCTGGAGATGTACCCCCCCCAAAAGGCCAAGAAAGGGCCCTCTCGGGCACAGGGCGACGACCTTGTTTATTGAAAGCGCCGCAGACGTTTGCAATGCTTCGTAGCTCCTGCATGACGTACTGATTGGCGCGCTGCATGTGGTGGCGATGGGGCACCTGCGGACGGACGGGGCAATCGGTTACTAGCGGTTGGAAAAACCGGGTGTACGCGGGGCGGCGGTCTGCTCGTGCACGCCTGGTCCGCGCCCGCGGACACCAGTGGTACGCCGGGGGTGCGGCGCGCCTACTCCAGCCCAGGGCTGTCTGCGGGGGCCCAGTGGCTTTTTCCTCAGGGAAGGTCCGCCAGGACGGCCCGCGGGACCGGCGGTTACCGGCTCCGAAGTTGCCGTTGTTTGGGCTGTTTAGTGCCAATTGAAAGTGTTTGAATTTGCGACTCTTCCCAAACTCCCTCTGTCGCCCCTGGGTTGGGTTTGGGTGATCATTTGGTGACGATACGGGCACTCACCCATGAAGACCCACGTTGTTGGCCGCTAGGCCCATGTAGCCCGGGCCATGGCCCCCCCGAAAGCCCCAAAATTGCTGCTGTATGGGCCAACTACCAGCGGTTAACCGCCAACCGCCGGCGGTTAACTGCCAACCGCTGACTGGG
This sequence comes from Eutreptiella sp. 'Long Island Sound 2002', assembly GCA_964036045.1. Taxonomy (NCBI): domain Eukaryota; phylum Euglenozoa; class Euglenophyceae; order Eutreptiales; family Eutreptiaceae; genus Eutreptiella; species Eutreptiella sp. 'Long Island Sound 2002'. Next base: position 14,294,885 of record OZ038393.1, read on the forward strand.
GCGACTGCTTTTGGGAACGTTCGTGCCGGGTTCGAATCCTCGGTGCATTACGCCCGCATTCCCGTCCGCAATCCGATCCCCCGGCGGCATCGCGGTTTCCACACCGCCGGAAATTAGGGCGGGAGGGGTAGCGGGGCATGCGTCCGGGCGAACGGGAGCCCCCCCTTCGGCGTATCAGCTGGTCCCACCCCAACCGCTTCAGTCCATCCTCGACGGCTCAGGGCCGGTTCTGCAGCGCCACACAGACCCGTGGGCGCCGCGTGCCCACTTCCACCCCCGGCCCTGCCACTCCCAGACGCCGCGCATACCACCGACTGGTCATCGCCGTCGTTCCCGTCTTCCTTCGCAGACTTCGCCGAGATTTGGACCGGGAAGAAGTCGTCGGACGCCGGCGTTCCGCCGGTCGGGGCCGCGGCGTCGCCGGACGCGACGCCGCAGGCGAAGTCCTCCTCCGACAGGGGGTCGCAGCGATGCACTTTGGCGGTCAGCCCCTCGATCTTCTGCGCGTACTCCACGACGTCGTTGCGGAGCTGCGTGGCCTGGGCTGCAAGTGACGGCACCGTCGGGCGTCGTTGGGAACGCGAAGAGGGGGAGGGCCCTCCAAGCCTCCAACGGCTCGGCCCCACCGCGGAATGCAACGGAATGCACGCTGGCTGCGATGCAGCAGTCGGCATGGGAGACCGCGTGGAAAGCGGCACAAACCGCTGCATCAGCCGGAAGGGAAGGCTCGGACTATACTGCGCCCTATCTGATTCATCGACCACAAGTAGTACGCCCCACAAGTGGAGCCTTTCTTGGCCCATTTCCAGCTGGAGTAAGATTGTGGGTGACATTTGGATGGGGGATGTTCCGGGGATGTTTGCGGCTGATCCGGAGATGTTCCAGGGTGTGCCGGAGATGTGCCGGAGATGTGCCGGAGATGTGCCGGGGATGTGCCGGAGATGTGCCGGAGATGTGCCGGGGATGTGCCGGAGATGTGCCAGGGATGTGCCGGAGATGTGCCGGGGATGTGCCGGAGATGTGCCAGGGATGTGCCGGAGATGTGCCGGAGATGTGCCGGAGATGTGCCGGAGATGTGCCGGAGATGTGCCGGAGATGTGCCGGGGATGTGCCGGAGATGTGCCGGAGATGTGCCGGAGATGTGCCGGAGATGTGCCGGGGATGTGCCGGAGATGTGCCAGGGATGTGCCGGAGATGTGCCGGGGATGTGCCGGAGATGTGCCAGGGATGTGCCGGAGATGTGCCGGAGATGTGCCGGAGATGTGCCGGAGATGTGCCGGAGATGTGCCGGGGATGTGCCGGAGATGTGCCGGAGATGTGCCGGAGATGTGCCGGAGATGTGCCGGGGATGTGCCGGAGATGTGCCGGGGATGTGCCGGGGATGTGCCGGGGATGTGCCGGAGATGTGCCGGAGATGTGCCGGGGATGTGCCGGGGATGTGCCGGGGATGTGCCGGGGATGTGCCGGAGATGTGCCGGGGATGTGCCGGGGATGTGCCGGGGATGTGCCGGAGATGTGCCGGAGATGTGCCGGAGATGTGCCGGAGATGTTCCGGGGATGTGCCGGGGATGTGCCGGAGATGTGCCGGAGATGTGCCGGAGATGTGCCGGAGATGTGCCGGGGATGTGCCGGAGATGTGCCGGGGATGTGCCGGAGATGTGCCAGGGATGTGCCGGAGATGTGCCGGAGATGTGCCGGAGATGTGCCGGAGATGTGCCGGAGATGTGCCGGAGATGTGCCGGAGATGTGCCGGGGATGTGCCGGAGATGTGCCGGAGATGTGCCGGAGATGTGCCGGAGATGTGCCGGGGATGTGCCGGAGATGTGCCGGGGATGTGCCGGAGATGTGCCGGGGATGTGCCGGGGATGTGCCGGGGATGTGCCGGGGATGTGCCGGAGATGTGCCGGGGATGTGCCGGAGATGTGCCGGGGATGTGCCGGGGATGTGCCGGGGATGTGCCGGAGATGTGCCGGAGATGTGCCGGAGATGTGCCGGAGATGTGCCGGAGATGTGCCGGAGATGTGCCGGAGATGTTCCGGGGATGTGCCGGGGATGTGCCGGAGATGTGCCGGAGCTGTGCCGGAGATGTGCCGGAGATGTGCCGGGGATGTGCCGGAGATGTGCCGGAGATGTGCCGGAGATGTGCCGGAGATGTGCCGGAGATGTGCCGAGGATGTGCCGGGGATGTGCCGGAGATGTGCCGGAGATGTGCCGGAGATGTGCCGGGGATGTGCCGGAGATGTGCCGGGGATGTGCCGGAGATGTGCCGGAGATATGCCGGGGATGTGCCGGAGATGTGCCGGGGATGTGCCGGAGATGTGCCGGAGATGTGCCGGAGATGTGCCGGGGATGTGCCGGGGATGTGCCGGAGATGTGCCGGAGATGTGCCGGAGATGTGCCGGAGATGTGCCGGAGATGTGCCGAGGATGTGCCGGGGATGTGCCGGGGATGTGCCGGAGATGTGCCGGAGATGTGCCGGGGATGTGCCGGAGATGTGCCGGGGATGTGCCGGGGATGTGCCGGGGATGTGCCGGGGATGTGCCGGGGATGTGCCGGGGATGTGCCGGAGATGTGCCGGAGATGTGCCGGAGATGTTCCGGGGATGTGCCGGGGATGTGCCGAAGATGTGCCGGAGCTGTGCCGGAGATGTGCCGGAGATGTGCCGGGGATGTGCCGGAGATGTGCCGGAGATGTGCCGGAGATGTGCCGGAGATGTGCCGGAGATGTGCCGAGGATGTGCCGGGGATGTGCCGGAGATGTGCCGGAGATGTGCCGGAGATGTGCCGGGGATGTGCCGGAGATGTGCCGGGGATGTGCCGGAGATGTGCCGGAGATGTGCCGGAGATGTGCCGGGGATGTGCCGGAGATGTGCCGGGGATGTGCCGGAGATGTGCCGGGGATGTGCCGGAGATGTGCCGGAGATGTGCCGGAGATGTGCCGGAGATGTGCCGGAGATGTGCCGGAGATGTGCCGGGGATGTGCCGGAGATGTGCCGGAGATGTGCCGGAGATGTGCCGGAGATGTGCCGGAGATGTGCCGGAGATGTGCCGGGGATGTGCCGGAGATGTGCCGGAGATGTGCCGGAGATGTGCCGGAGATGTGCCGGAGATGTGCCGAGGATGTGCCGGGGATGTGCCGGGGATGTGCCGGAGATGTGCCGGAGATGTGCCGGGGATGTGCCGGAGATGTGCCGGGGATGTGCCGGGGATGTGCCGGGGATGTGCCGGGGATGTGCCGGGGATGTGCCGAAGATGTGCCGGAGCTGTGCCGGAGATGTGCCGGAGATGTGCCGGGGATGTGCCGGAGATGTGCCGGAGATGTGCCGGAGATGTGCCGGAGATGTGCCGGAGATGTGCCGGAGATGTGCCGGAGATGTGCCGGAGATGTGCCGGGGATGTGCCGGAGATGTGCCGGAGATGTGCCGGAGATGTGCCGGAGATGTGCCGGAGATGTGCCGAGGATGTGCCGGGGATGTGCCGGGGATGTGCCGGAGATGTGCCGGAGATGTGCCGGGGATGTGCCGGAGATGTGCCGGGGATGTGCCGGGGATGTGCCGGGGATGTGCCGGGGATGTGCCGGGGATGTGCCGGGGATGTGCCGGAGATGTGCCGGAGATGTGCCGGAGATGTTCCGGGGATGTGCCGGGGATGTGCCGAAGATGTGCCGGAGCTGTGCCGGAGATGTGCCGGAGATGTGCCGGGGATGTGCCGGAGATGTGCCGGAGATGTGCCGGAGATGTGCCGGAGATGTGCCGGAGATGTGCCGAGGATGTGCCGGGGATGTGCCGGAGATGTGCCGGAGATGTGCCGGAGATGTGCCGGGGATGTGCCGGAGATGTGCCGGGGATGTGCCGGAGATGTGCCGGAGATATGCCGGGGATGTGCCGGAGATGTGCCGGGGATGTGCCGGAGATGTGCCGGAGATGTGCCGGAGATGTGCCGGAGATGTGCCGGAGATGTGCCGGAGATGTGCCGGAGATGTGCCGGAGATGTTCCGGGGATGTGCCGGGGATGTGCCGGAGATGTGCCGGAGCTGTGCCGGAGATGTGCCGGAGATGTGCCGGGGATGTGCCGGAGATGTGCCGGAGATGTGCCGGAGATGTGCCGGAGATGTGCCGGAGATGTGCCGAGGATGTGCCGGGGATGTGCCGGAGATGTGCCGGAGATGTGCCGGAGATGTGCCGGGGATGTGCCGGAGATGTGCCGGGGATGTGCCGGAGATGTGCCGGAGATATGCCGGGGATGTGCCGGAGATGTGCCGGGGATGTGCCGGAGATGTGCCGGAGATGTGCCGGAGATGTGCCGGGGATGTGCCGGGGATGTGCCGGAGATGTGCCGGAGATGTGCCGGAGATGTGCCGGAGATGTGCCGGAGATGTGCCGAGGATGTGCCGGGGATGTGCCGGGGATGTGCCGGAGATGTGCCGGAGATGTGCCGGGGATGTGCCGGAGATGTGCCGGGGATGTGCCGGGGATGTGCCGGGGATGTGCCGGGGATGTGCCGGGGATGTGCCGGGGATGTGCCGGAGATGTGCCGGAGATGTGCCGGAGATGTTCCGGGGATGTGCCGGGGATGTGCCGAAGATGTGCCGGACTTGTGCCGGAGATGTGCCGGAGATGTGCCGGGGATGTGCCGGAGATGTGCCGGAGATGTGCCGGAGATGTGCCGGAGATGTGCCGGAGATGTGCCGAGGATGTGCCGGGGATGTGCCGGAGATGTGCCGGAGATGTGCCGGAGATGTGCCGGGGATGTGCCGGAGATGTGCCGGGGATGTGCCGGAGATGTGCCGGAGATGTGCCGGAGATGTGCCGGGGATGTGCCGGAGATGTGCCGGGGATGTGCCGGAGATGTGCCGGAGATGTGCCGGAGATGTGCCGGGGATGTGCCGGGGATGTGCCGGAGATATGCCGGGGATGTGCCGGAGATGTGCCGGGGATGTGCCGGAGATGTGCCGGAGATGTGCCGGAGATGTGCCGGAGATGTGCCGGGGATGTGCCGGAGATGTGCCGGAGATGTGCCGGAGATGTGCCGGAGATGTGCCGGAGATGTGCCGAGGATGTGCCGGGGATGTGCCGGGGATGTGCCGGAGATGTGCCGGAGATGTGCCGGGGATGTGCCGGAGATGTGCCGGGGATGTGCCGGGGATGTGCCGGGGATGTGCCGGGGATGTGCCGGGGATGTGCCGGGGATGTGCCGGAGATGTGCCGGAGATGTGCCGGAGATGTTCCGGGGATGTGCCGGGGATGTGCCGAAGATGTGCCGGAGCTGTGCCGGAGATGTGCCGGAGATGTGCCGGGGATGTGCCGGAGATGTGCCGGAGATGTGCCGGAGATGTGCCGGAGATGTGCCGGAGATGTGCCGAGGATGTGCCGGGGATGTGCCGGAGATGTGCCGGAGATGTGCCGGAGATGTGCCGGGGATGTGCCGGAGATGTGCCGGGGATGTGCCGGAGATGTGCCGGAGATATGCCGGGGATGTGCCGGAGATGTGCCGGGGATGTGCCGGAGATGTGCCGGAGATGTGCCGGAGATGTGCCGGGGATGTGCCGGAGATGTGCCGGAGATGTGCCGGAGATGTGCCGGAGATGTGCCGGAGATGTGCCGGGGATGTGCCGGAGATGTGCCGGAGATGTGCCGGAGATGTGCCGGAGATGTGCCGAGGATGTGCCGGGGATGTGCCGGGGATGTGCCGGAGATGTGCCGGGGATGTGCCGGAGATGTGCCGGGGATGTGCCGGGGATGTGCCGGGGATGTGCCGGGGATGTGCCGGGGATGTGCCGGAGATGTGCCGGGGATGTGCCGGGGATGTGCCGGGGATGTGCCGGGGATGTGCCGGAGATGTGCCGAGGATGTGCCGGAGATGTGCCGGGGATGTGCCGGGGATGTGCCGGAGATGTGCCGGAGATGTGCCGGGGATGTGCCGGGGATGTGCCGGGGATGTGCCGGGGATGTGCCGGAGATGTGCCGGAGATGTGCCGGAGATGTGCCGGGGATGTGCCGGAGATGTGCCGGGGATGTGCCGGGGATGTGCCGGGGATGTGCCGGGGATGTGCCGGAGATGTGCCGGGGATGTGCCGGGGATGTGCCGGGGATGTGCCGGGGATGTGCCGAGGATGTGCCGGAGATGTGCCGGAGATGTGCCGGGGATGTGCCGGGGATGTCCCGGGGATGTGCCGGAGATGTGCCGGGGATGTGCCGGAGATGTGCCGGGGATGTGCCGGGGATGTGCCGGGGATGTGCCGGGGATGTGCCGGGGATGTGCCGGGGATGTGCCGGGGATGTTGGGGGATGGACAAGAACGATGTACTGTTTTGCAATGTTCAGCTATGGCCAACCCCCCCAAAAATAAGTCCGGTGGCCCATGCTCCCATTATGCTCCACTTACCTCCGATTGAGGGTCCCAGACAGCTGAAGCCTTGCAAGGCCCACGGTGCCACCCCCCGGCCACGAGCATAAATTATATGAAGCAGGGCACCAATGGTGCGGTTTAGAGCATGAATAGTACAGTGGGAGCATAGATACTTCGGTGTAGAGCACAAAAGGTACACGCTGGAGCGTAAATACTGCAGTCTGGGGCAAAAGAGGCCCGGAGAAGAACACGAAGCGTGTGCTTTAGAGCTTTCTCGGGGGTGGCTACATGCAGCTGCAGAGCTACGGTGCGGCTGCAAGGCCCAAGGCCACCTAATGCTGGTGGCGGGACAGTGCATCGGCAGTGAACGCAGCACGATAGGGCAGGCGATATCAATGGACACAAGCGACGCACAATTTAACTCCGTCTCGGAGGTCGTCTTGCTCACTTTCATGGTTTGCTGACTGATTATTAATCGATCGAAATCGGATTGCAACCCGGGGGGGGGGGGGGGGGGCGACTCCTGGGTCCTGGATGCCAACTCCCCCCCCAACTAACCGTTGGCCGAAGGCCCCCCGGGGGCGGGGGGGGGGGGATGGGGGGGTGTTTGGGAGGGGCTTTGAGGGGGGGGTCCGGGAGGGTCGGTTGGGGGGGGGGGTCCAGGTGGGGCGATTTGGGGTGGGAGGGGGGCGGGGGGGGGGGGGGGCACAGGCTCCCCTTGCCTCCACTTGCCCTCCATCTACCCATGGCATCACCATAAACCTGACCCTAACCTTTGCAGCCAGTTGGTTCGGCCATGCCAGCCAATGTTGATTGGGCTGAACAAGATCCCAAAAATTTCGTTCATGGCTGCTTTTGCCACATCATTGCTCTCCATTGTGGACCCCCACACTAACTCTGATCCTAGCCTAGGGACAGAGCTAGGGTTAGAGCTAGGGTACGGGTAGGATTAGGACTAAGCGTAGGGTTGGGGCGGGCGTTAGGGTCAGGGTTGGGTTTAAGGATAGTGTTGGGGTGCAAAGTGGACAAAATTGTCCTTCGGGCACGTTTGGTGCCCATGGAGCGTCGCGTGCCTTCGGCGTCCATGGACGCCTGAGGGCGGCACCTTTGGCAACTAACTGTTGGCCGGAGGCCCCTGGGGGGGGCGGGCAGGGGTAGTTGGCGTCCTAGGACCTGTGGAGTCGCCCCCCCCCCCCCCCCCCGGGGGATTGCAAGAGCACACAATGCGATGCCACAGTCGGGGGAGCGCACCATGAAGTGCACTCAGCTTCTGCCACGCGTGTGAGGCTTTGACAACCGGCTCCAGAAGCGTCACAACTTCGCGCATGGCGGACTGGAACTGTTTGTGCTGCAGCTGCCATTTGGCCAGGGCTGCACTCCCATGCGCGTCGCATTCTCCCTGCAGCTCTGCCACCCGGGCCGTCAGAAGCTGCAGGCTCTGCTGGGCGTCCGTCACTTTCGCCGTGAACTGCTGCCTTTGCTGCGCGGCCTGGGCCTCCGACTGCCGCGCACTCTGCAACTGCTCCTGCTCCATGATGGCGGTGGTGTAATGGTCCCGCAGGGCTGAGACCTGGAAGGGGACAAAGACGGGGTGCTGCAGGGCATGGACACACATTTGCATGTGCCGTCCGTTAGAAACTGTGAAGCAAGATCTGGAGTGCCTTCTGTAAATCAAATCCAAGTCAATGACTCTGTGGGGGGCATGCAATGCAAAAGAGGGAGATGTAGGTTGCGGGGAAAAAAGTGTAATGCACATACTGTTTTTGCTGTTGTGTGTGCACACGTTTTGCCTTATTTTTCTACCACAAAAAGTGACTGGAAAAAAGTTCCTGTTTTGTGTAAGTCATGTGATTTTTTCTGCTGGAAATTCTTAACCAAAAAAAACGAAAGAAGGAGAACAACCAGGACAACCAGACGAGGTGATGCATTTAGCCCCCATGGACATCTTGAGTACCTCTGGCGTGGGTAAAGCAATGGAGCTGTGGCACACAGGGTGACATGCGTGTAAAAAAAGGGCGACAAGGAGCTCAGGGAGAAGTAAATGGGCTGCGCAACCCTTGGGGTCTCAGGGAGAAATGGGATGGCTGTGTAGCTGTTGGCACCTCAGGTGAAGTGAAACGGCTATGTAAACCATGCCATCTCGGGGAGAAATGGAATGGCGACGTAACCGCTGGCGTCTCGATAAGAAATGAAACAGACAAATAACCCCTGCCATGTTGGGGAGCAATGAAATAGCTCTCTAACCCTTGCCGTCATGGGGACAAATAAAATGACTGCATAACCCCTGCTGTCTCTCGGAGAAATGAGATGTTGTGTTGGAAAGAAATGAAGTGGCTACAAGCGCACAAAATATGTAAATATATGTAAACATGCAGACCCAAAAAAAGCGGAATGCGCAAACTGCATACTTTGGCGCCAGAGTTCATAACAACTGATTAATGGTCCTGTCAATTGAGCCCTTTTCCTGAACCCCCACCGCTCAGTTGTGGGGGGCTCTGTTGACACCCCGACCTTCCCTGGTCGCGCCGCATGGCCCCCGTTTCAGGCACAGACCTGCGCCCAGATGCGGTGCTGGATCTCCGCATTCCCGGGGCTGCAGTCCCGCAGCTGCTCAAGGCTCAGCACCTGCCGGCAGACCTGCAGCTGCTCGAGATGCAGCGCCGGGGCCTGGGCGTAGGGGGACGACTCGCGCCGGATGCGCACCGCCTCCTGGACAGCGGCAATGCGCTCCGGGACGGACCTCTGGAGCAAGTCATGAACCAGCTCGTCCTCCAGCTGCCCGTACTCGTGCTCCATCTCCTGCATGGCCGCGGTCGCGCCCATGTGTGCAGTCAGGTGCGTCTGGAGGCGCGCGACCACGCGCGGCCGAAACAGCAGCACGTCCATCAGCTCGTTATGCAGCTGCTGCGCTTCGGAGGGGGTCAGCCCACGGATGCCGTTGCTCAGCCACTGTCCTGTGAGCCGAAGGCAAAAGAGTGCACGTTTGGGGTTATCCAGGGGATGTTGCTCACACCCACACACGGACGGATGCCGGCGCACACAGACACACTACCTGAACGCCACCGCGCCAATTCACCTGTTCACATGCTGCTTGTGTGCCGGTGGTGGACCCACATGGTTTTGTGTGGCAGGACGGCGCATGGGCTGCTGCCCCTGCACGTTGTCTCACTTGCCTAGAGGCAACCACATCCGACCCGATGGTGCCAAGGCCGTGGCATGAGCCATTGAAACGAACACCACCGCAGCCCCTGTGTAACGAACAGAGAACAGGCAGGCGCTGGTCCTAACAACTCATTGGGCCAACGTCACAAGAAGCCATGAGGCTGGGCACCTTTGGGCGCCTGCGGGGACTGGGGGGCAGGGCATCTGCTTACCACCGACCGCTTCGGGGGATTCACCGAGTTGTGGAGTCCCCTGGCAAACCAATGCCACCCGCTACCAAGTGGGTACACATACACACACAAGCCGTCCTGAGCTTTGCAATTGCTGCGTGGAACGTCACATCACCACGAATGGTTCCTGTCTACCCCTCCCCCAGGTACCATTATCTATGCCATGGTACACGTGTACATGTTGTGCATATATGTGGGTAAAACAACCCTCCCCCTATCACAACGGCTCCAGAAACACAGTACTACAGCCACAATGTGCGCAGAAGACTCATCTTTCCATGACCTCTTGCGTGTTACGGAGTTGCATGCGTGGACCCCCGTACCCCTGCAGCTCACTGCCGATGCTACACGAGCCAGGTTTCTTGAGCGTGACTAGTGGTTTTGGCTGAAGCGCTGGGCCATCAATGACTTTGCTCCGGCTATGTCCATAGATGATAACCCCCCCCCTGCCGCTGCCACAGCACAACAAACGCATGCACACCCTCACACGCCAGTTACAAGTCGCCGCACAGGACCCTAACTATGCCCGCGGAGTTGCCATATCCCAAGAGCTCCAGTTTTTAGCCTCCCAATTCTAGATGCCCCTTTTGAAGACTACAGCAGTCCGCGTCCCGTATCTGACCGGTACATAGACACCAACAATTACACGGGCTATCAACAGGCTAGTTCACAGGGTAACAGAATCTAGCGCGCAAAAATAGGCCATCCGTGCCCGCACTGTTATTGTCCATACTGTCCCCCTCAATGTGCGGCGCGCGTTTGAGTTGTATGCAAATAAACCCTCCTCCGTGTAGGGAAGTCCGCCCTGTACATGCAAACCTGAAACCTTACAGCAATGGGAACAAGCAGTGCACCCTTTGGAGGGCCACTTCTGTCTCCTCCCGGTTTCCATCCTGCACAATGGGCTTCCTTTACGCACCACCAACCCCTACCATGCACGGGGAGTCGATCCCACAAAGCAACCATTGATAGCGTGGCGGCCCTGACGCGGGCTTTGAATGTTTGACCCCTTCCTCATTCATTTTTGAATACCACCCTACCGCCCTCTTTGTTGCCGGAAGACGGTTTCCTGCGCCGCCGTGTTCAAACCATTGCGTGCGATGCAAGTGCCTATGCGGCGATCTGAGCCGCGGATAAAGGACCGGGCCAACTCGAGGGCTTCTGCTAGGCTTGGGCATGGGATGCCCTCCATGCCTTCATGTTAGACCAAGGTTACACACTGGCAATGGCCGAGGCGTCCACTACTTTTTAGGACCTATGGCACGATATCACACATCACGAGTGGCCAAAAAACCCCAAGGCCCAACTTGCGCTACTCTATCTAATCGGAAAAGCCAAATCCCACATTGCTGTTGAGATCCCGTGGCGGGCCATTGCTGCGCTTCTTCCCCCCTCGTCTCCCGTTCCCATTTACCATTGGAGCGCCTGCCTATACTTGTTTCTTGCGGACTTGTTCAGCGAATGACCGGCAGGGTTCCTGGTTATGAACCTCAATGACATGGGCCAATGGGTTCAAAAACTAGACTCCTGGTCCCCTCAGTGCACAGGCGAAGTGTACAATTTGACCATGTGCCCCCCTCCACAGGTATTTCTCATATGTGTGAAGCCGCTGCTTGGTTAAAAGCTCGCCGAATATGGAGGGCAACAACACCAGGCCAGAGTGTCCACAAAGACAATCACCATTTACACTGCACATGATGTGCCAAAAAGTCAACCTTCCATTTCATCACTATGGATCAACGCATCGCGCTTGTGGAATTTTCGTTGACTAGTGATAATTTTGTCCTAGCGGCAGGTGAGCGTTGGCGCCGTGGGGGGGCTATCCCCATGGGAGGCCCGTTCAGCGCCTGCATTGCATCAGTGGATGTGCATTGCGTCTGGAGGTGTAAGAAAATGGTCAGCAAACTACAGGAAATGGGACGGATGACAATTACAGAGACACGCATCTTACGGTGGACATTGGCCACTGGGGATGGTGATCGTTAGGCAGTAGCACAAGGCAATAGCGCAGGTAGTGCATTTAGTGCCTTGGAGTTTGTGTGTATGAGGCCTGCAATGTGGGAGTCAAGTGCCCTAAGGCGCTCACGATGTTAGAGCAAGGATGGAGCAAATGGCACCTGTGTGCGGGTACCAAAAGAAAAGATATGGGCATTGGAAGTGTTTAGCGTGGGAGAAGGGATACACTTCATAGTGGACGACCTAGTGAGACTCATGGCACAACCAGAGTGGCAAACATCATCGGGAACTAGGGATGAAAATGTATGGACGTTAACACATACAACAACAGGGGGAGGGTCTACCCATACCACACACCACATCAACTGAGCAAAGGCACGGAGGTGGAGAGGACTAAAGAGTGGTGGGACACTAATGTTGGCGGTGACCGAACCACGGGTGGACTAGAAATCGGGGGATAGGGTCACCGACGGCGGACACAGCCCCGTTTGGACTCGGATGTTGGGATCAATTCAGTTGCCAGTGCCACAAGAGGCAACATCACCAACCACAACACCGACAACACTCAGAAAAGACACCACCCGCTACGCCCTGGCAACAACCACAACATCACCAACCACGACGCCAATGCCACAACAACACCGACAACAGCAATGACACACCCACACGACAACAGTAGAGGGCAGCCTAGGACAGCCCCAAAAAGGCGTCTGGGGCACCACATGCCCTGGGTGATGCCAACAGAAACATCTAGATGCACGTGTAGCGGCACGGGCAACAACCTGTCTCTAGGACAGCCAACCCGGAGCAGTCAAACAGGTCAAGTCATCCAGGGCCCCAACACACAACCAAAACACGGTCGGACCAACAGAGGGTAAGAATGTGCAATAGCGAGAGGCCGATAGGCGCCGCCAAAGGCAAACAAACCAAAACCATGGCCTCGTGCCAACCCCCCCCTGCTGTGGATTCAGTGACACATCGAAGAGGGTACGGAGTATGTGGGGTATCTTTTCCGGCGCCCTGACAAGCGCTAAGCAGTGGACAACCACATGTGGTCAGTCGCTGCTGTCAGGGTACACATGCATGGTTGTCCTGTGGGCTATGCACAGTGCATTGCACCGGGCATATGCTGCAAGCATGTACAATGTATGGGCGACCATAGAAGTGGTGTATGCATTGAGCTACTTGAGCTACGACCTCAGCCAGAGGACAGAAAGTGTACCACAGTTGCAAGGGCTCAAATTTGGTTGCTGGAAACTACTCTACAGAAAGGTGGGGCACATTCCAATTTGGCACAGCCCGTGGAAGCACCGGTGCACCAGTTTGATGTAAATTGGAACAGGGACTGGGAGGCCTTGACAACTGCAGGGTAGCAGCATGCATCAGTGGTGCTGTGTCGTGTATCACAAATGAGGGACTCTGGCTTCTACCCACTGAGCCCGAGCCGCTAAATTAGTGGCCCGTAGCGCAGCAGCGCGGATCCCCTGTGTGTACAGGCGCAGCAAGTTTGCCGGCGCTGGTGGTGTCTGCCACATGGTGGAGTGTCCTGCTCGATGGGAACGGGAAAAACAATGCAAGCGTAGGCGCTATGTGTCGGAGAGGGTAGTCAATGCATCAAGCATGCCATGTGATTCCCACCCCTGTTAAGGGTTACGAGGGGAGGAACAGTTCATGGGGCTTCCTTCTGCGCTGCAAGCTGCCCTTGACACAGTTGTTCGCTCCTCGTCCCCAACAATGAAATAATGTGATGGAAAGCGAAATGCATGTGTAAATGCTGCAATCTTTGGGAGAAAAGAAATGGTTGTCCAAACCCTGCCCTCCTGGGGAGAAATGAGATGGCCACGTAACCCTCGGTGTCTCGGAGGAAAGTGGAATAATTGCCTAAACCTTGCCATCCCAAGGAAAAGTGAAACGGTTGCACAATCCCCGGCGTCTCGGGGACGAATGAAATGGCAGACAAACCCTTGCCATCTTGAGGAAAACTGAATGGCTAGGCAAACCCCACCGTCTCAGGGAAAAGGGAAATGGCTACATAACCCGTGCCATCTCTGGGAGAGAACAACAGGTTGGGAATGCACGCACATTACCATATTTGAATTGTGCATTCAAACCTGAGCATTTTGGGCATAAACATGGGAGATGGGGGAGAAAATGCTGTGCCATGGTCCATAGAGGCCAAAACAATCGACCTCAAAACCGAGTATGGGCATGGGCGCCTTTCTGCATGACAGGCGCAAGGGGCGAAGTCCAAGGAAGGTCATGGGGCTTTGCAGTATCACTTCATCGTGCCCTGACCCCGTCCAGTTGTACCGTAGCACACAGATAACACACATGCGGTTACAATAGCACAATAATAATCACAGACAATAGCAAACGAGCACTGGGCCCAAAAACACACACACACACACACATAAACACACACACACACACAAACACACATACACACATACATGCGCGCACGACCACACACACACGCGCGCGACCAAACACACACACACACACACACACACACACACACACACACACACACACACACACACACACACACACACACCGCGAAGGATGTTTCAAGAGGCAGGGCAACTTGGAAGCCGTCAATATCAAGATCCCAGTCACATACCTACGAAAGCCACCACTTGGTCCTGCACGATCTCATAGCTGTAGAGCCAACAGAACTGCTGGGCCTCGCCCCGAATGCTCGACAGAAGTCCCCCAAATCGATTGGCCTGTTGGTAGTATCGGCACAGGTCCAGCTGCCGCTGGGTCTGGTGCTGGACGCAGTGCGCCTGCACCAACGTCGTGAAGTGCATCTGCCGCACCGCCACGTGCTGGCGGTAGTGGGCCGGCCACCGGCAACTGGGATCTGGGTGCAGCTCTGCAGAGCGAGTGAAGCTGAGAGCCCCTCCCACCCCGCGACAGTGAACAGGTCTCGTCTTGTTTCGTTGCACTGGTATATCCGCCCGCCTCTTTATCCAAAAGGTGCGCAGCAAAAATCCCGGTGACAAATAGCACCACACACCCGCACATCCTCGAGTCAGTTCGGACACGTCCGCCAGTGATAGCCACAGTGCCCCCCCCCCCCCCCCCCTGAGCATCTTGGAGGGGCCAGTCCGGTGGTGTGCCCTACGGGCCCCCAGGACTAACAGGGCAGCAGCGCCGCACCCGGGAACCTTCCCGGGCAGGTCCCAGGGCAGGGAAGCGCTCAGCGCGCCCAGGGACCCCTCCACCTGCCACCAGCGCCCCAGGCCGTGGGAGTGGGGGACCCAGCTAGTACGGCGGCGCCACCTGTGCCTACAGGCAGTCAAGGAGCGCAGGTCCCCCCCAGTCGTGCCCGGCGCACACCCGCCCCCGTGCGTACGCAGTCGTGGGACGGGCGGGCAGCGTGTCTCTGTGACCAGGAGGATGCGATGCCCTGGCCCACTACTCCCCGGTGGGCTCAGCGTCAGGCTCCCATGGCCTCCCCACCGGGCCTCTGCTCCTGCATGAGGCCGCCAGCCCAACCCAACCCACCCCCCCCCCTGAGTGACAGATGGATGGGCCATTTTGGCCATTTTCAGGCGGCTGCATTTTTATTATTTTCGGCCGTTTTGGCCATTTTCAGGCGGCTGCATTTTTACTAATTTCCGGCCATTTTGGCCACCAAGGGCCGACTTGGAGGTCAGGTCAGGGGGTCGACATTTTTCTCGTGTTTTTCACCCATATTTGACTTGTCCACAAAATCGGAGCATTTTGAGTATAGACACATGGGGTAGAAAAGAAGTTTCCCCCTTCGGCAGGCCCAAAAAAAATTTCCGGCGCCTTTGGCCCCCCAGTTTCCCACATCTGTGCCAAAGCATGCGTCACTCTCCCCACTTGCCATTCCCATCTGTCACTCTCCATCTGTCACTAAGTGTCAGATAGCCCAACCCCCCCCCCCCCTGACCCCCCACGGGTCATGCGCCCTGCCGCAACGCTGCCATCACCGACACTCGTTGCAACAGCCCCTAACCCCCCCCCCCCCCCCACGCGCAAAAGAAAGAGGCAGATTTCCAGTAAATCGGAGCCTCCTCTCCCCCCTCCGCCCTCGCCTCGCCTTCCCCCTCCCCCTCCCCCTCCCCTCTTACTTGGCTGGAGGTAAGAGAGGACTCCTTCCTTGTGTCCCCGTGGGCCTGGGAGGGACGAGGCCAAGGCCCAGAACATGGGACCCTCCTCCTCCTCCTCCAGGTCCTCCGCTCCTCCCTCTCCCCTCATCCCACCTCCACCTCACCTCACCTCACCTCACCTCACCTCACCTCACCTCACCTCACCTCACCTCACCTCACCTCACCTCACCTCACCTCACCTCACCTCCCCTCGCCTCGCCTTGCCTCGCCTCGCCGCGCCCCTCCCCTCCCCCCGCCTCGCCTCGCCTCGCCTCGCCTCCCCTCACCTCACCACACCTCCCCTCCCCCTCCCCTCCCCTCCCCTCCCCTCCCCCTCCCCTCCCGTCCCGTCCCGTCCCGTCCCGTCCCCTCGCCTCGCTTTGCCTCGCCTCGCTTCGCCTCGCCTCGCCTCGCCTCGCCTCCCCTCCCCTCGCCTCGCCTCGCCTCGCGTCACCTCGCCTCTCCTCGCCTCGCCTCCCCTCCCCTCCCCTCGCCTCGCCTCGCCTCGCCCCGCCTCACGTCATGTCACTTCACGTCGCCTCGCCTCGCCTCGTGTCACCTTAATTCGCCTCGCCTCGCCTCACCTCCCCTCCCCTCCCCTCCCCTCCCCTCCCCTCCCCTCCCCTCCCCTCCCCTCCCCTCGCCTCACCTCACCTCCCCTCCCCTCTGGCCAGTGACCTGCATGGCACCATAGTGTGGGAGGGGCAAGCATGGATGGATCTCATGCATGGCAGCACAGATGTACTAGAAGCCACTGCAGTGGTGGAGGCATGCAGGGCGATACACAGGGCGACAAGCACCAGAGGGGAGAGCGTCGACCTGGTGCTGGCCTTTTGTGACAACAAAGGGGCGGCGACAGCCCTGGCACACCACACACTCACACACAGGGGGGGCAACCTCATGGATCGCACAGTGTGTGACTTCTACGACTTAGCACAGAGCATGCCACTCAGAATGGGATGGTGCCCAGCACAGCACGACACACAGTTACAAGGCGTGCTGGCCATGGCCAATAAGGCAGCGGACACCAAGGCCAAACGAGCACAAAGACACAGGGAGGGCAGCCACTGGACCATGCCGCAGGCATGGGTGGCAGGGCACACATTCGCATGGTACCACAAAGGGCGTAGGGTGATGGGCATAAAGCGCATGGTCAGGGACAGCATGGTGCAGGCAGGAGACTCAGTGCCGTCAGAACAGGGGTACACACCAATGAAGCATGTGCAGGAGAGAAGAGAGGATGCCAGCCTACGGCACCAGTGGGCTCAGTGTACATTTCGCCATCCCAGAGACCAGGCGAGTGCCCTGTTGGCGGCATTTTTTGAAAACACCAGGGACATGTACATAGACACGGAAGGACACGGAGAATGTGAAGCGTGTAAGGGAACATATGCATGCAGAGTGACACATGCACACCAGAGATGCCCCAACCTGTGGCACAGTGTCGTACAGGGCATGGGGGCTATTGCGCGAGTGTGCAGAGAACACACCAAGCGAGGGGTACAAATACACCAAATGTGGGGGGGGGGGTACAGCTCACGGGACAGGGCACCACAGTGCTACTGCTATGGGTACCGCCTAAACACAGCTGGTGGTATGAGCAAAGCATGCACACAGAGGGTATCACCCTGTGGCCCATGTACACAGCGTCGGTACCCAGCACGGATGTGGTGGCAGCGATGCAAGTGCTCAGTGTGGAGCCCGCACGCCACCTATGTTTACGCATCATGCACACACAAGGCATGTATATATGGCATACAGCGACTGCAGACACAGAGCTGTGGAGAGAGTATTGGGCCCTGCCTGCAGGGCAACACTACGCGGCTATGATGCATACAGATGACAGATGCAGGTACCAGGAAGGGGAGGGGCAAGAGACCACCATCCCAGCACCACTGCTATGGGCGTTGCTCGCAGCAGTATGGGGGACTAAAGTGCGGCTGGCAGCAAAGGGGGTACAGAACATGCGACTGTGCAGCGTCCAACATGCAGCGTGGGGTTCCCACAAAAGGATAGGAAGCCTGCCCCTAGAGGGCTTACAAAGGGTAACGGCGCCACCCTTTGGGATGGGCCTGTGCTACATAGCAATCACCGAGGGAGGAGTTACACCGCAGCAGAGGCAGTGGTATGAGAGGGCAGAAGCCCAATGCAGGGTGATGCGACGAGTAGTATGGGAGGGACACGGTGCATACATGGTCATATGCCTAACCGGGGGGGCCCAGGCGACAGAATGGGCCCATGCAGTGCAACAGGCGATTGACCGTGTGCAGATGACCTAACCCCGCTGTCCTGCAGGTGGCAAGGGAGGAGCCAAACGACACCTCCAATATCCGCAAGCAAGAATGTGGGGCCCCACACCGTGGGGCAGCCAGGGGAAGGGAAAGGGTAAAGGGTGGCAATGGTGAGAACACAGACGAAAGCAGTGCACGTGCACAGACAAGGAGCAAGTACGTGGATGCATGGAAGAATGAATGAATGCGACCGCTCAGTGCATGCTCCGGTGCGTGTATCAGGGAAGGGAGGGACGGGGAATGCAGTGATATGCCGAGGAGACACAGAAAGAAAACCAAGGGCCCTGGGCAGACGGTGTAGCGCACCGGAACAAGCGCAGTGCATCCATCCATCCATCCATCCATCCCCTCCCCTCCCCTCCCCTCCTCTCCCCTCCCCTGGCCTGGCCTCACCTCACCTCACCTCAGCTCAGCTCGCCTCACCTCACCTCACCTCACCTCAGCTCAGCTCGCCTCACCTCACCTCACCTCACCTCAGCTCAGCTCGCCTCGCCTCGCCTCGCCTCGCCTCGCCTCGCCTCACCTCACCTCACCTCACCTCACCTCACCTCACCTCACCGCACTCTCACCTCGCCTCGCCTCGCCTCACCTCACCTCACCTCACCTCACCTCACCTCACCTCACCTCACCTCACCTCACCTCACCTCACCTCACCTCACTTCACCTCCCCTCCCCTCCCCTCCCCTCCCCTCCCCTCACCTCACCTCACCTCACCTCACCTCACCTCACCTCACCTCACCTCACCTCACCTCACCTCACCTACCATTGAGGCCGGCACTTGCCGTCAGGGGGACAGTGGCTGGGCGTAGGCTCGGCACCCTGGAGGGGGGGGGGGGGGGGCACCTCCCCCCCTGCCAATGTATCCCTGCCGATCGGTTGGGCGACTGAGCGGGGGGGGGCGGCACACCTGCGTGCGCTGCATAGTCCGTCAGCAGCTTCTCCAGCTGCTGGACGCAGGACTCCGCCGCGCCCTCGTCGATGGGGGCGTCCGTCGGCAGAATGCCGCTGCACCGCACAAACTGCGCGGCCAGAGTGCGCACGACCTGCTGCGCCACGAGGCACGCCGCCGGGATGACCAGCCCGTCAACGACGTTGTTGACATGGCAGCGAAGGAGCAGCACCAGGCGCTTGAGCAGCATGTGTTGCAGGTACGTCTGGTAGTGCCTGCGCAGGGGGCCGCCCGGCGGCCGATGGGGTATCAGTTTGTTCCACCCCAACCGCCTCAGTCCATCCCAGAGTTTTGCTCAAGAGGAGGGGGGTCTGGAACATATATACTTGACCCTAGTCTCCGGAATGCCGATGGCCGACGGATGTGAAGGTAACCTCTTGCCAGAGGCTGCCGGATGTGAGTGTTGTTGTGCGATTGGGTTTTGATCGATTGGGTGGCGCGCTCACAACTCCACACCAATCTTCGTCAGCGCGACGGTCTCCAGGTGTGCCCCGCTGCCCTCCCAGAAACTTCTATTTATGCTTCTGGGAGAGTGGTGTTTGCCCTGCCGGAGGGTGCCGGATGTGGACCCAACTTATGCCGGAGGCTGGCGGATGTAACCTCATGTTTCTGCCGGAGGCTGCCGGAGGTGGCGAAAAATTTTGCCAGAGACTAGGGTCAAAGTTGTTCCGCCCCAACCGCCTCAGTCCATCCCAGAGTTTTGCTTAAGAGGGGGGGGGGTCTGGAACCCAACAGTCCAAAGGCCTGCGTACCAAAAATAGCCCAAATCAACTTGATCGTCAAAGACAAGCAGCAAATGGAACCGCCAAATTCCACGGTTCCAACGGTGCGAAAGCAGGCACACGCCATCAAGGTCCTGCACGCCGCACGCACGGGGACCGGCGCGGCGGTGGGAGCACTGGCAGAGTTTTGCTTCAGGGGGTGAGGGGAGGGGGGGGGGTCTGGAACCCAAAAGTCTAAAAGATTGTGGACCAAAAATGGCCCATATTAAAATTTATTTTTTGTAAAATTTCATTTTTTCCCACGATGAAATCTGGGTCCGAGGGGGGGAGGGGGTTAGGACCCCCCCAACCCCAGGAGATTCTGAGTTGTTAAGCAAAAACTCTGGTCCATCCTCGACGGCTCACCGCCGATTCTGCGACGCCAGACCGTGCCCCTGGTTTTCCCAACCGCCAGCAACCGCCTTGACAACCACCTTTGAGACCTTCCATCCGCCGCCTGTCCCACCCCCTGCGATGGGGACTACGTCGGCTCTTGTAGCAGGCTGCCCCCAGAATACCCGCTGCCGGTCACCGGCCCACCGGCGATCGTTGACCATCCATCGCCTCCGAGGGCCAGCACACGGCCAGTGCAGCGGGGCGCACGGGGGCCTCCCCCTCAGCCCCTCTCGGTACTTCCATCGCGGGTGCCCAGCCGGTCCGATGGCCCCCTGCCTCACCCCTCACCCCCTCGTCGGGTGACCACCGCTCCCCCCATCCACTGACCTTGGGCAAGTGACCCCCCCCCCCCCGGGGGGGGCTCAATCATGGTCGGTAACAGATACTGGATGCCCCCGCCCAGGCAATTCCAGCCAATGTTCCAAGTGTCAATCAGCAATCCAACTGCTATGCTACATCCAGTCGTTATGATACAGCCTGTAATGTATACACGTGAACTGAAATGGTACACTTGATACCTGACGCACCGCATGCCCCCCCCTCCCCAGGGGGGGGGGGGGATGACGTCAGGTCTTCAAACAACCCACATGATCCTGACCGCATGCCAAACTTACGCGGGTCCATTCGGCTCCGCTGTCCTTTGTTGAGGGTTTGGCATGACGCCCGGTTGCATTGCTGTCTGCAGCAGGCGGCACCTAAGGACCTCTCGCCACCTTCCCTTGCCCTTCCCTTGACCCCTTCCCCTCCGCAGGCGGCAGTGCTCATCGGCCTCTCGGCCCCTCGTGCCCTCCCTCCCGCTGCCAGGCCTATCCTCACCCCCGCACTCCCCCCTTCCGTTCCCTTTGCAGGGTGTGCCACCGGAGCCCCAAGACTGTCCCCGTTTCACTGCTCCGTGTGGATCCGACTGCCCTCGCCGTTGGGCAGGTGTGGTACGGGGCAGGGGGGGGGGGGTACGTCACCGGGATCCAGCCAGACATGCCACTAGCGTCTGGCAGGGATGGTTCTCGGTAGGATTTGGCCCCGTATCAGAGGCCACCCAGTAATACCCGCCCTCTACACCACCAAAACTCAGTAAGAACCTGCTGCGTCTGGCATGTGGCTCAGTAGGCTGCTCCATCTGATAGTGTCTGAGCTGGCAGACTCTAGTGGCATGTCTGGATCCAGCCCCCGGGCACGCAGGCGCCACGGACACATCGATGGGCACCACATGGCCCTCCCTCGCCCCGCACGCACCTCGACAAGGCCCCGGGGGGGGGCCAGTTGTGCTGCAGGAAGATGTTGACGGCACTGGCCATCACCTTCAGCTTCTCCTGCTCGAGGTACTTCTGCACGCCGTCCGGGGACAGCACCCCTTCGAGGCGGCCCTGGCAATGCACCGCCCGGGCAAGGGACAGCACCGCGGCGTATGTGCCCTGGAGGACACGGTCCAGGCCGCTGATCAGGGCCATGGGGTCACTCAGGTCCGGCAGCTGCAGAGAGCCGATCGGCGGTTGTGGGGGGACGGGGGGGGGGAGCACAAGGGAGCAGGGATGCATGCGTCTGAGGAAAGGACCTCAGAGGCGGCCCCAGAGGCGGTTAGGCAGGCGGTTGGAGGGGGTTGCCAAAGCGGTTGCGGGCGGTTACTGTCGGTTACAAATGCCATTGAAACTGGCACTTGGCGTCAGGGGGACAGTGGCTGGGCATAGGCTGGGTGTCCCGGAGCGGGGGGGGAGGGGGGGGGTACCTCCCCCCCTTCCAATGCATCCCTGCTCGGGAGCGGTGCGCTCGGGGGGGGGGGGGGCACGAGTGGCAGTTACCGGCGGTTGGAAAAGCGGTTGGGACTTAAATCTCTGGCGGGTACAAACCGGTTGGGGGGTGGTGGGGGGCAGCCAGCAGCAGGCGGCAGGGCTGTCCATCACTTCAAACGGGGTGAGGGTGGGGTTGACCGGGATCGAGCCATCCAACACCTTGAGCCGTCCAGGCATGTAGAAAAAGAAGGAGACATTCGAAGCAAATCTCACTGCTTCCTCTTGCTTCCTCTTAATCTTTCTATTCTTCCTTCAATTCTGCATTTGAGCTTATCTGTCTGTTCTATGTTCCTTGTGGTTGCTGTGTCTTACCTTCCTATCTTTCTTTACTTTTGGTCTGCCTGCTTTCTTTTTTTGGTTTTTTTGTCTACGATTCTTAACTTGTTTATCCTTATTGTTTCTCTTCACATGTATTGTTGCTCATCTCTGCTTTTGTGCTCTCCATGTATTTCTTAATTCTTTCATCTTATCGCATCTTATTTTATCTTGTTCCTCCTGATAAGTAATACAAGAGGGCGGTCAGGAGCGGTTGGGGAGAGGGTTGGAGGGGGCTTGCCCGGTTTGGAGCCGTTAGCCGCTACTGTCAAGTCACAACTCCGTTTGGGGGGTGGTTTGGGGCGCAGGCCGAGGCCACGGAGTGGGGGTGCGTGTTCAAAGGGCTCAACACCCACGGGAACGGGTCATGTAGCAGTGGAACCGCATCTGGAGGCTTGTTGCACACCGCTGGCGGCGTGGAAGTGCCGACTGCCCCCTGACAGCAACACCCAGACCAACAATACAGCGCGTGCCAAATTGCATGGTCCCTCCTTCCCGGTCCTCTTTGAAGTCATGTGCCTTTGAGTGGGTGCAATCCCGTAGCTCGTTGGCGGTGGCGGTGTTAGACAGGGGCTAAGTCGACCAAAGGTTCCACCGACACCTTCGCTCAGCTCACCTCAATGGGACGCACCCCCCCAAACACACACATCGCGGGGTGTCAGGGCCGGAGCGCATTCGAAGGGAGCCTTCGTTGAAGACGACCGGATTTGAGACCTCCGAGCGCAACTTCTGACACACTGGGGTCCACAGATGAGAGACGTATGAGAAAATGAAACGCACTGTCAGAAGGAGAGCCCACTGCCTGTATGCTTTTCGCCTCGGTTGCTGCGTACAGCACAGCATCAAGAAAGGGTCGCATGCCATCCCGGCATGGCCATAATGTGAACGGTATACGCCTGCTGCAGCAATTGATTTCGATGCACCTCCAGAGATTGTCATGACCTCTATGATGCTTCGCTTTGCTCTTCTTGCTTGGGTCTTCTCGCCGCGCGCGCAAACAACGCCCATGTCACAACAGCGGTCCGTGTTGTTTTTGACCAAATTTGGAATTTTGCGGTTGTTCTCGCAAGGAGGGGAGGGAACCAAGGTGGACGGAGAGAGCTTCTGGCCGCCTACTGGCTGGGAGAGACTCCTGGGGGATGAGACCTAATTACCCCCCCCCCCCCCTTCGTCCAAGCAACGGTAAAAGACCAGAAATTGACGGAGCCAACACCGAGTGTGGCTTGGACAAGGGCATTGCGTACGCGTTACACTGTGCATGTACCGGAAAGACATGGTGTACTATTCTGGAGGCCAAGGGGCAAGATATGCTGCGAAGGCCATCATGCCCAATCAGCTTCCTGGACACAAAATATGAACATGCACCTCAAAACCAAAAATCAAAAAGGTATCAGACAACACACACAGCACACAGTAGGACCAATTGAACAATGCACCACCAAAGTCCACAGTGCGAACATTGACGGAACCAACGCCGAGTGTCGCTTGGACATGGGAGTTGCTGCGCCACAGAACGACGATGGTCGTCACCCTCCGGAAGCACTCCGGAAAGTTGGTGTTGCTCGGACAAGGGGGGGGGGGGGTACCTGTACTGCTACGTACTACTGGGCTGAGCCGCGATACACATTGTCCACAGACTGTCCGCAGACTGTCCACAGACTGTCCACAGACTGTCCACAGATTGTCCACAGATTGTCCACAGATTGTCGGCAGATTAGGCGCCAGAGGCGTCGTCACCCATTGTCCAGAGCACTGTACAGAGTGTTCCGCACAGGCCATTAGGCTCCATGAAAGCGCTCTTGACTATCGCTGCCCTCCCTGACTCTGGTATACTTCACCCGCCGCGTGTCACTGACATTTGTGCTAAACCCGTTGCTTGGACAAAGTGGAATCGGGAGGGGGGGGGGGCTTAAGCGGAGGTGCAGGTGTGTGTTTCGGAGGGAGAGGGGGGGGGGGGGGCAGGGTAGAACATCCCCGTCCACACGCGCATACCACCCCCGGGGCCTGCCCGCCCCGCAGCGCCTCGCACGCGACGCCCAGCTGCTCGGCGCAGAAGTGCAGGCCGTGGAGGACGCCCGGGTCCTGCTCCTCGAGCGCGTCCACGAACGTGGGGAACGTGCCCTGGACGAACTCCTGCTCCGTGCGGTCCACGGCGCCCGCAAACGCCTTGACCAGCCGCACAAGGGCCAACCCCTGCGACACACAGGGGGGGGCGTTGGCATGACGCCTCGGGTGTGTTTCGGTCTGCGGCGGGCAGCGCCAATTGGCCGATCGCCATTCGCTGCCCTTCCCTTGCACCCTTTCCCACCATCGGCGGTGGTGCCCATCGGCCTCTCACCGCCCTGTGTCCTTCCTCTCCCTCCTTGGCCTATCCGTCCCTCTCTACTCCCCCTTCCTGCGACCGTTTGCCCCCAAGTTGCAGAGTTTGCCGTACTGTTCCACAAAATTTGAAGGACGCAAGGTTTTACGAAATTTGAAGAACAGGACAGCACTGGCGGTTTTCGAAAACTGTGATGATGCACTACGTGTCGCATCAAACTGTCGAAATTGAAACTTCATCACATTTCCCTTGGTCGGTTGTGCCAACGGAGCCCCCGCACTGTCCCTGTATCACTGCCCCGTGTCGGGTCCACACAGAGGAGGGCACCTGCCTGCACCGTTGGCCAGGGGTGTCCACAACACGGGGGCGGGGGGGGGGGGGGGCGTGTCATGCACCCACATCGGCCGGAGGACCGTGAGGACCGCCGGGACCCACTGGCCCACACAACCCCCTGTGCTCCAGACTGGGCCATTGCTGAAGGACCCCCTGACATTCCGTCGGGTTGCAGCCATATAGAGACCGAAGGATGAGAATTTTTTTCCCGAAAATCCACAGATATTTTGGGTTGACTCCAACTACTGAGCAACCAAAAGGAAGGTGTGTTTGGGCCCTGGGACTGAGATCCAGGGCACTGGGAACCTACTTTGCCGAAAAATCGGTGAGGGGGGTTGTACGGGATGGTGGGGGTAGGGGGGGGGGGGATGAGGGCCAAATTTTTTTGAGGACATAACATGGGCTTTTGGGCGCTCTTTTCAAAATGTCATTTTTTGCCCGAGGAAATTTTTCTGGTTTTGGGTGGGGGTGTGGTCCGGCCTCGGGGGGGAGTGGTATATTCCTCGAGGTGCAAATTGGCTGGCATGGGTTCAATTTATGGACCGATTTTTTTTTTGCATTTTTTGTCACGATGAGAATGAGAAAATTGGTTTTCCATGTACAAACAAAGCCTGCCAGAAGAAAATGAGTGCACACAGAGTTCCTATTTGCATCTTACTGTGTGCTGGGTGGGTGTGCAGCTCTGATCTGCAGCCAAACTTTCGTCTCTCGGTCTGTACATGGTCCCTGAGCAGTACTATAGCAGTGCAAGGCGGTGGTCCAGTGGTATATACCTCAACCCACAAATTGGCTAGCGTGGATTCTATTCCCAGACCGATTTTTTTTGAATTTTTTGTCACTGGTCTTGCTGAGAAAATAAAAAAATCGTTTCTCATGCACAAACAAAGCCTGCCAGAATAGGTACTTGACCCGCAGAAAAGATTGATCACTGGGGGACAATGCATCCCAAGAGACCAGAGATGTGTCTATCTGTGGGCGACTTCATGGTGCCAATCTGAAGAACCAATATAGAAAGAAAAGGTATTATCCAGTGTCCCAAAGTAAATGATGCACATCTGAGGTTGACATCAGGTGTCCTAGAATCCCAGAAGCCCCAACAAGTCAGCAGAACAAATCGGCAAAATCACAGAAACCCAACAAATGAGCAAAACAAATCGGCAAAATTCAGAAACCCAACAAACCGGCAAAACAAATTGGCGAGGTCGGCCAAATTTGGCCACCGATTTGGGGGGGGGGGGGGGGTTGCCCGTAGGCCGGACACCAAGCACAACCCTAGTCCTTAAGCGCTTCCAGCGTCGTGAAATGCGAGCCGGCCTGTCGAGGCATTGGTTTCCCTCTCCATCTTGCTCTCCCAGGCAATGCTGGAATCTATCCCTGTTTGATAGGGTTTTGCAAGGCTCTCCTCCCCTGGTTCCTAGCAGCCTGTACCCTGACAATTACTGTAAAGACCCTCTAGTGTAGGTTCCCAAAGGGGGCAGTGCCCAGTTTTAGTAACTGGGCCGGAAGCTGGTATGAGTCACCTATTCCACCCGGTTAATAGTTAGCACCTCCGTGCTCTGGTAGCACCGTGAGGCCGAATGAGTGCCACAACACAACACTGCAAAAAATACCCGCCATATGGATAACCGATGCTACAGCCTGGGGATGAAAAATAAACTCTGCGACTCGGCGGTTTCCCCACAGCTGAGTTTTGTGTGCAAAGCCAACAAATCTTGTACACCTTCGTAGCCAGCGGTGCGTATACAATGTCTGTGAAGGCCTTGGAAGCCACAAGCTCCCTGGGCCTTGCGAAACCAATCTTGCCATTTAAAGAAATTGTGATGGCTGGTGGCCCCGGCTTCCAAAAAGAAGTTGGGCGCATTGTATCCTGTGTTACCACGGCGATGCTGGAATTTGGAAACATCTATGCGGCTCATTTCCGTGTTCCAAAAGCGCCACACTCTGTTGCCTGTGAATTGCCATATCCTCAAACGCGGGGATTGTACGGTCAGCCTAGCGGATGGGAATGGGAGTGGGGTGTTTGTATCTGAAGAGCTCCATGCAAACCCCCCTCTTCCGGGTGCGCACGTTGGGGGCCCCGGATCAAGACCGTGGCAAGTTTATGTCATGTTCCCCGGCAATTGACGGGACCATGTTTGTCATCCCAGCACATGTGTCCTGGGTGGATGAGTTAATGCAGTTCCTTGCCGTGCCAAGACACTCTAATCTAGACCTCATTCCTCGTATTACCCGCCAAATTTATGTCTCCTTGAGCCGGGAACAATTGGTGGAAGTTGTTGAGCGGTTTGGACTGCGGGCATACTTCCAAATCTCCCACATATTGTGGGAATATTCGGCATGCTTAGACACGGGCTGGTATAGATTTGAGTTGTATGTACAAAAGGCGCACGGAGTGGCAATGGACCTGTTCTTTTTTGGTGCAATGTTCTCGGCACTAATGTCAATCTCCGTGTTTGCTGAAGAGCCACACGGCTACCCCCTTCCATTTGCGATTTTCTCATGGGAGCTACGAAGCTCCGGCTAGCAATGTCTGAGCAGGTCCTACTAGGGATAGATCCCTTGTTAAACGACATGTGGACAAAATTTTGGCATCCAATTAGTTGATGACAAATTTAGAGCATGGGCGTCAACCTAGTCTGCTGGCGAACCGGCCGGAGAATCTGGAGACCATTCGTGTGTGCTCATTTACGTTCCGTTCTGGTGGCCGACTCACGATGTTTAGTCCATCCTGACTTGTGCCTTGTCGCAAGACGAGTCGATGAACGTCTTTCTTGACCCCATGCCTTTTTCTCCAGGTGCTCTCCGGACCCGCACCTGGAGACTCAATTCTCCTCGGGCTCAGAATGTGCTGGGGACCATCATGGTAAGATCCAGAGGCGAACAGATTAGAGCATTGAGCATGTCAGAACATTAATTCATTAAAGAGAATGTTTTACGACAACGGGGCGATAGATCGTCTCTTAGCCTCTCACGACCGTATGCGGATGTTGCGCCTTGCTCAATTGGAGAGCGGTTTGCCGTTGAGGTCAAAGTCCGGGCTCAGTATACGCAGTGAGCCTTCACACGAACTGATGGAGTGATCGTGGACTCCTTCAGCAACAGATCGGCAGCACACGCCTCAGCAGGGATTGTGGTGCGGGCAATCCATGGAATAATGGCACCGAAAAAAGAATAGACACCAAAAAAATTGACACTCAGAATGTATCTATTTGGCTTGCTTTGCAATGTGCCAACAGTGGGGTGCGGGCGCAGGCTACGAGGGATAAGCATCGGGGCATGAACAACATCCACAAGCTAGGTTTTTGGGATTGAGAAGAGGGATACAGAAGGCATGGGTTTGGAAGGCAGACTGTTGTGAATGAAGGCAAGGGCTTAGAAATGAGAGGACCTATGCCAAACATAGACGCAAAAAAGAAATTGACCTCCTCTCCCCATGTACCCATAAACCACAAAATGGAAGAGGAGGAGCCACTATTAGGTAGGGGAGGTTCCTCTTGTTTCTGTCCTCGTACCCTCCATATTGTGTGCCACAAATCTGTGAATGTCACATCCATAAGGTGTCTAGGTTGATCGACAGCCGACGGGGGAACGGGTGCAAAACCGGCTAGGTGCGTTTAGCACGCAGCTCCATATGCTTGCAAGGTTGAGGCGCAAGAGATGATGCTCCTCTGTGCGCCCTTTTGACATTTGGCTGCATATCTATTCCCATTGCGTTGGAAATGGGGAGTTGGCTCAAGGAGGCGGCCAAAGGGGTGGCATTGCTAATTACAAAACAGGGAGAGGCCAAACGGGTCTAGCAACGTCGCATGATGGTGTTGTCCTATGTGTACCACGTATGAACAGCCTTGGGATGCCGCTACCCAAAGTCCTATGGGACATATGCCTTCAGACTGGAGAAGCGCCTCCTCAAAACCCTCTTCCTCTAACTATCCCATTGCTTGGGGAGGTCTCAGGCTGTCCCACCCCATTGCAGAGCGATGGAGCCGCTGTGCACCTTGTCCTGCAGGAAGGTGCCTCTTGGCGTTGAACAAACAACACCACATGCGTGACAGCTCACAAGTCACCACCAGGGGGGTGGGAGGCTTCGCGGGCACACTGTGCGCTGTGCGAACAATAGGCTGTTTTGGACCCGCTTCCCCCGATGGCCAAGGTGGCCGCAGTAACTACTGTGTTCCCATACGCAACACTGCTCAAATTCCTACTCAGTCCCAAACCTCAGATAATGAGTGAAAACAAACTACGTTTCACACCAAAGATGCCAGAGTGCTGTCTGAAACTGCGGTTTTTGCCCCGTGGACGTGGCTCCCCCGGTGGTGGGGGGTGTTCCACGTGGTCGCGGGAACACTAACTTACTGTTGGGCGCTGTGCGGGCGCTGTGCAGATGCGTCCCCTTAGAAGTCAAAGGGCCCTGGGAATGAAGGCATGCGAGGTCTCTGCCGGCGCCGGCAGGGCAATGGACGCCGTGGGCACCTTGAGACGCCGCACGGTACTAAACTGCCCAGCCTAAGCCATGGCTTCGTGGGCAAAATACCCAGACCCCCCTTGGGGGGGAGGGGGTCAGAGGCCAAACATAAGTTTGCGTACCTAAGATCAGCCTCAGATGAAACAAGACAAAACAAATCCTGTTTTTTGGTAGATTTCACGTTTTTCCGGAGGAAACTCTTCCCATTTGGGTGGGTGGGTGAGTGGTTGGCCGGGTTTGTCCAGGGCCTGAAATCACAAGGGGGGAGGGGGGGGGGGGTTCCCACTTCCAAGTCATGTGGAAAACGTTTCTTTCAGCGCCTTTGGCGTCATTGTTTGGTGTGTTTCATGGACTCTTTTTGGCGAACAAAATTCCGCGCCCTTGGCGCCCAGAATTGTCCGGCTTCAGTTGGCAATCCCCCCCCCACAGCCGGTACGGCCTAGCGTGGCCAACATAGGCCCTCGGGGGGGGGGGGGGGGGGTTGGGAAAGAGCCCAGCCGGGGAGGGGGGGGGGTTTGGTTTGGTTTGGTTTGGCCGGCACATGGCCCGTGGCCCCAGCGTCTCAAGGTGTCTGAAGGCCTAAGGCACGGGAGTGCAAAGAAGCTCTATCCCCGGAGCTACCTCTCCCCTGGGGGCGGTACATGGGCTCGGCCCATGCCGTATTCGCTCCCCCAGGGGTTGGTACGCTCCGAGAATCAATCCGCCGATCTCTCGCTTGCGCTTCGGCTGTCCAACCGCTGGACCAACCATTCCGGGGGGAGGGGGGGCATTGTGCTGCCAGTACCCATGTAGGTGCTCGGGGTGGGGGGGGAGCACTGTCATTGCCCGCTAAACGCCCGCAAGGCTTGGTCTGGGACTGGCGGCGGTCAGACTCACGGGCCTTGAGGGCTTCGTGGCCTGTGTCCTCGGGGTGTGACCCCCGAAATGCTTCGCACCCAGCCCCCCCCCCCCCCCCCCCTCCGCACACGCAGATCACAAGAGAGAAAGAAAAGCTTGTCAAGAGCCCTAAGCGGCCCCAGGCGTCTCCCCCCGCCACCTACCCACCGCCGATGTGGGGGCAGTGCAACACAGGGCCGAAGGGGTGCTGGGGCAGCAAGTGCAATGCATCAGCGGTCCGGGGCAGGAGACCAGGGATGCATTGGAGTGGGGGGAGGTACCCCCCTTCCAGGGCGCCCAGCCTATGCCCAGCCACTGTCCCCCTGACGCCAGATGCCGGCTTCCTTGGCATTTGTAACCGACAGTAACCGCCCCCAACCGCTTCGGCAACCTCCTCCAACCGCCTGTCTAACCGCCTCTGTGGCCGCCTCTGGGTCCCTTCCTTTCCGATGCATCCCTGCGGGAAACCTCTTGCACTGACAGCGGCAGGGCCGGTCCTGCGGGCGCCGTTGGGGCGGCGGCGGGGTGCGTGCGGTCCGCGTGCTGCAGGATCGTGGTGAGGGCGTCGCAGAAGGTGTGCAGGTCCATGAGGGGGGCCCACGTGATGGGCAGGAGCACGGGGGTGGGGTCCTGGTGGTCCAGTTGGGGGATCACGAGGGGGTGGGGCAGGGGCAGGAACTTGGGCTGGGCGCAGTCCACGCTCTTCAGTTGGCAGGCGGAGCGGAACCTGCGGTGTGAGGTGACGGCCTGGGGGTGGGAGGGGGAGGGGGGAAGGGGGGGGGGGGGTTCCCAAACAGTGTTGTCACCGTGGGATCACTGGCACACCCTCTGAGCATGTCCGCACCCAAGCCCCCCCACCTTCACACACACACACACACACACACACACACACACACACACACACACACACAGGCACGCACACACACACACGGTTAGAACGAAGTAAGAACTAAGAACTAACAGTCATGTGCAGACCATGTCATACAGTATGAAACTGTGCAGAAATCTGATAGCAGAGCAGACCCCGTGATACATCATACATGGCACAAAGAAACCAACAAACAGTGACTGGTGCTCAGAGCCAGCCCTTGATGGGGACATAGCGCACCCCCTCAAACTGGTGCACTTGGTTGGCCATAGGGCACAAAGACAGAAAGATGCTGGAAGGAGGTGCAGTGGCAGGCATTGTGACACATTTCTCTTGTCTTCATCCCGATTATCCCACATTTTCCCCCATTTTCCCCCATTTTCCCCCATTTTCCCCCATTTTCCCCCATTTTTCCTCGGACATGTCTCAGTACACCCCCCCCCAGCCCCCCAAGGCCAAGGAAAAGTTTTTTTTCCATTTTCCCCCATTTTTCCTACTTGGAGCAATTTTCCAACGGCATTACCCGCTCACTTCCGGCAGCGGGTAATTAGGGGCCCTGCAGCTGCAACCTGGGTTCACCAGGTTATCTCTCTCCATCGGCGAGCACCTTGGTGTGGCGTCTCACTGACATCGCCGACTTCTAAGAGAGGTCGGTTGCTGCACCAAGGGTCCAGTCACACACCACACACCACAACCGCCCGTAAACAGCACAAGCCGTCCAACTGCAGCAGTAACGCTAGTGATCGCAAGCACCACCACCAACACAATGCCAGGCAAAAGGGGGCTGTCTGTATTGGATGCAACCATCCAATCGTGCGTACACACACACACACACACACACACACACTTCATGAAAGAAGCAATGAACCAACGACCAACAACCCAGTGCTCACAAACCACGGCAGGGCAGAGGCCACAGGGCACAAGTCTCCGGACACCTCGTCAGGCCAAACAGAACAAACTCATTGTTTGAGGCACCTTTCTGCAGGCAGCACAGTGATGGTACGGGCAGCACGCCGCGATGTGTCCCGTGAATGTGGTCAGGCAGGCAAGGGAATGAGGCCTACAGAATTGTTGGTTCACACCACTGCGAGTTCTGGCCCGTCTGTCGCCAAACCGGGGAGCGTAGGAAAGATCTCACAGCGTCAATCACCCCCCCCCCTGTTCGCAAAGCTGTAGCCTGGCAGAGGTCGTCAATATTCGTCGGTGTTCGTCGACACTCATCATTATTCGCCATCGTTCGTCGTCATTCGTTGTTATTCGCCGTCATTCGTCGCAGTCGTCCCTACCCCCGACAAAAGGAGACGTGACCCAGAAGACCGCAAGCCCCCTCGGCAGCAACAAACGGAACGGACCCCATCAACATGTGCAGGGCACACACATTATGAGAGAGCTGCGGGTGACGAAGTCTTGCTTCACCGCAATCAGCTCCACCCGTGCCCGCCACCACGGCCTTCGGTGCATCCAGTTCAGTGTGACTGCCCCAGTCGATGGCTGTTCGCTGTCCCATTGTGCAACGGTTGGGGTAAGGGATAAGGCCCTTACCCCTCCACTGCCCCCCCCCCCCCCCCTCGGTGTCCAACGAATGCCTTGTCCACCGAACACTTTCGTCCGGACCGTGTTTTTTTTGGGACCTACTTCAGGAGGCACCGGGTTTAGGTACCGAATTGATTGGGTACTGAACGGCGTGTCCAACGAACACTCCTGTTTGGACCGTGTGTTTTGAGGACTTGATTATTCGCTGGACCCGGGGGGGCTGCCGGGGGGGGATGCCATTAGGGGTGGCAGCAAATGCCCATTGCGATGTGGATGCCATGCATGCGACCCCCGCTCCTCACCCCATGCCACAGGGGACGAGGGCACGGGGGGGCCAGGCGCCCAGGACCAGCACTGCAGTGCGACCGCAGAGGGTCGCACGGAACGAGTCCCCCCGGGACGCTGGCCGGATGCAGCGCACGTGGCAGGGCGTGCCTTGGGCCGCCTGCTGCTGTGCAGCCCTCGGCCTTGCCCTACCCGCTCTCTCCATCCCTTGACCTCACGGTCCCTTTCATTACTCAAAGGACTTTGTGGAAAAGGAAAAGGAAAAGGAAAAGGAAAGCCTTAAGAGGAAATAGCTCGTGGGCCCGGCAACAAGTCGGTTGGCCGGGCACTAAGTCCATGGGCCGCACAGTGACGTTTGGCGCGGAACAAGTCGGTTGGTTGCGAAATAAGTCGAAGTCGGTTGGCTGCGAAATAAGTCGGTTAGCCGCGCAACAAATCGAAAACCCCGTCCTCAAAAAAAAAAAAAAACGGCCGCCTATTTTATCTGCCTCTGCCGCACCCCCCCTTCTGGCAGCACCTGTCCAGCTGCAACGCGACCGCAGATGCGGACACATAAATGGCCATCAAGTCGTTGTTGTAGCCCGGAAGGGACGCCTGGGTGCTGCTGACTTCCACAAGGCAGCGCTGTGCCTCTGCGACCGCAAGCGTGGCCTGCTCGAGGTGGTTGCTGGAAAACACGTTGGCCAAGGCGGCCTGTTCGGCCACCAACACGACGATCGACGCCATGAGGTTCTGCGGATATGAATACAGACAGCACCACAAAGGAAACCACGGAGAAAAGCCCAACTGCACCCACAACCACAACCACAACCACAACAAATGGACACGCAACCAAACTCATACTCTCACAGCCAACCAAACCACAACCACAACCACAACCACAACCACAACCACAACCATAACCACAACCGCAACCGCAACCACAACCACAACCACAACCACAACCACAACCACAACCACAACCACAACCACAACCACAACCACAACCACAACCATAACCACAACCGCAACCGCAACGACGACCACCATCGCAACCGCAACCGCAACCACAACCACAACCACAACTACAACTACAACTACAACCACAACCACCATCACAACCACAACCCACGTGGGCCGCTGCCTGGCAGGATGTGACCCCGAGGGATGTTCAACCATTTCAGAGGTTGTAGCCCCCCCCCCCCCCCGTCGTTGACCCAAACCCAGCAGGTAGGTGGGTCAGCCTGTCAGCCGCCGGGGTCCCCGGGGGGGGGGGGGGGCACATACCTCAAAATGATCCCCATGACGCGCTGATCATTTAGAACATACACAAATGGAGTAAAAAAAAATTTTGAAAAAAATTGCCCATCAGCGCAGGCTCCCATCAGCCAAAGTCCGACCTGGAGGTCGGGTTGGGGATCATGAATTTTTTGGTGTTTTTCATCCATTTTTGAATTCCCCACCAAATTCTGAGCATCTTGAGTATAAACACATGCGGTGAGAACGAAAGTTCACCCCCTGCTGTATGCCTGAAACAAATCTCCGGCGCATGCGGTGCCCACAAAACCCATTGACCTATACAACCATTTTGGGGTCTGTAGCCCCCCCCCCCCCCCCCCCGCCGCCTCTTGGGGTCGGTTCTTGGCCGGCAGCGGCCCCTGTGCCACCATCGCAACCACAACCATAACCACAACAACAACCACAACCACAACCACAACAACAACCACAACCACAACCACAACAACAACCACACCCGCAATCACAACCGATAACACGACCTGAAGACAGATAGTCAGAACCACAACCACGAGCACAATCCTCACCAAATAGCAAAAATACAACCGCAGTCACACAACCACACACAGTCGGACACAAAGGCCAAAGCAGACACACACAAACACGCGCGCGCGCGCGATGAGAACCGCAAACAAGAACAGAGCAAGAAAAGCGGTGAAAGAAAACTCCTCAGCTGCTGCAGGGCAGCCCCAGACGTCTTTCGGTCTGGTGATAGAAGATGAGAACGTGCAGTTCTGGACAGTGGGTTCGGTGTGATACAGATTCGTCCCTGTGCCCTCACCTGAGTCACCAAGAACTCTGCACTAATCAACAAGACCAAGATAAATCCACACACACACGCACCTGGACGACTGTCGTCCGGGCGTGTTGACGCTCTTGCCCCATCTCATCAGACAGCTCCTTGACAACGTCCGCCAGCTGCAGGACGTCTGCATCACTCGCCGCCATCGATATCGCCAGTTGCCAAATGTGGCACAAGTTGTAGCGGGTGTAGACGGGCCGGTCACCCGCACCGTCCTCCCCCTGCAACGCCGCCTCAAGCCCCGCCACGGCCGCCTGGAACTCCCCCAGCGCCGCCACTAAGCCCCCAAACGCCTGGTGCTGCTCCTCCAACTGCACGCCCAGCTTTGCCTCGCAGTCCCGCAGCTTCGGAAGGGCGCCCCCCGCCTCGCGCTCCTTCTCCACCGCGTGACTGACCCCGAGGGCAGACTCGGCATGACTCGCGCCCGCAGAGCCCTGCGTGGCGGCCTGGCCCAGCAGCTGCTCCCGGTACCCCTCCCGCAGGAGCGCCTGCACAGAGGAGGGGGGGGGGGGGGGCAGGACGTTGCTTGAAGGGGAGGGGTGCGATCGGGGAAATTCCAGAGCGGTTGCAGAGCCGTCGCAGGGGACGTAAAGCGGTTGGGGGGCGGTTATTGGCGGTTGGAACTGCGGTTGGGGCTGGTGTCAGGGTATGGGAATGCCTTTGGGGTGGAGTCAGGGCAGGAGTGCTGGGGGGAGGGGGGTACCCCCCTCCCCCCTGAAGCGATTCCCTGGGGGGGGGGGGGGGGGTTGGCATGACGCCATGGTGTGATGATCTCGTCTGCAGCGGGCGGCGCCTACTGGCCGATCGCCATTCGCTGCCCTTCCCTTGGGCCCTCTCCCTCCATCGGCGGTGGTGCCCATCAGCCTCTCACCGCCCTTTGACCTTCCTCTTCCTCCTTGGCCTAACCTTCCCTCTCCCCTCCCCTTTCCCTTCCCTTGGCCCCTCCCTCCGTAGGCCGCAGTGCCTATCGGCCTCACCCCACTCCTTCCCTTCCCATTCCCTTGGTCGGTTGTGCCAACGAGAGAGGGGGGGGGGGGGGGGTTGGCATGCCGCCTTTGGTGTGATGATCTCGTCTGCAGCGGGCGGCGCCTACTGGCCGATCGCCATTCGCTGCCCTTCCCTTGGACCCTTTCCCTCCATCGGCGGTGGTGCCCATCGGCTTCTCACCACCCTTTGACCTTCCTCTTTCTCCCTGCCCTAACCTTCCCTCTCCCCTCCCCTTGGCCTTTCCCTCCGTAGGCCGCAGTGCCACCGGCCTCACCCCACTCCTTCCCTTCCCATTCCCTTGGTCGGTTGTGCCAACGAGAGAGGGGGGGGGGGGGGTTGGCATGCCGCCCGGTTGCGTTGCTGTCTGCATCGGGCGGCGCCTATGGGCCTCTCACCACTTCCCCTTGCCCTTCCCTTGAACCCTCTCCCTCCGCAGGCGGCGACGCCCATCGGCCTCTCACCCCCTCGTGCCCTC
Source organism: Eutreptiella sp. 'Long Island Sound 2002' (assembly GCA_964036045.1). Taxonomy (NCBI): domain Eukaryota; phylum Euglenozoa; class Euglenophyceae; order Eutreptiales; family Eutreptiaceae; genus Eutreptiella; species Eutreptiella sp. 'Long Island Sound 2002'. The sequence goes on from OZ038393.1 coordinate 14,331,419, forward strand.
CCTCCCCCTGCCTGGCCTATCCTCCCCCTCGTGCCCTTCCTCCCCCTGCCTGGCCTATCCTCACCCCCCCTACTCCCCCCTTCCATTCCCTCGGGATGTTGTGCCACCGCAGGAGGGGGGGGGGGGGTACACAAGAGCCACACGAGCCCTCTCCCTTCGCCTTGCCCACACATGGCCCTCACGCACATGATGCCCCATCCGACCCTCTGTGAACATTGAGTGTACTGCAAATTCACTGGCACAAGTAGCCCCCCACCGAGACCGCAATTCCGGATTTCGGCCGCCCGCTACTGAGCGGTGCTGCCCCCTGCGCAACCTTTCGCAAATCCCGATGTCGCGGGAATTTCGGATGCTCCTGGCAATAGAAATCTGAGGCCTGATGTGGCGCGGCGCAGCCGCGGTGCTGCCCCCAACGCGACCGGCAAAACGCCAAACCACCTCCAAATCCGAATCCCCTACGCCACCGGGCCTTCCTCCGTGTGCCAGTGCATGTGAGTGTGCGCCGGATTTGTGTCGGTGCCACCCCGCGCTATGCTCCGGCTGAGTTTCACAGGCGTAAGATTTCCAACACAAGTGGCCCGCTGGGCGTGCGCCGCGCTTTACCGAGCCGAGTGCGTACCACAATCTCTTCGCCGTGGTGGGTCCGTGACGGATCGGCGCCGGGAAGGAACTGCACGACCTTGGGCACCCGAGAGGGGGGACAGGCTTTGTGCATCCAGGAGGTGGGTACAAGGCGTATCCTTCGGGATTTTGGTCACAGCAGGAAAGCTATACAACAACCAGATGGGTGGGCCGTATTTGTGGGACTTCGCATATGCGGCGTTGCGCCCGAATTTTGCCAAAATGAGCCAAACTAGTAAAAGTGCAGGCCAGGAATTGGCCAACACAGGCAGAAATAACTAAATGCAGCCTGAATTTTGCCAAAACGGGCCAAAATAAGAAAAATGCAGGCCGTAACGGGCGAAAAAAAAATAAATATGCAGCCCACATTTTGCCAAAACGGGCCGAAATAGTAACAATGCAGCCCGAATTCTGCGGACGGCAGAGCACTGTCTAACAAAGAAGTTCGCCATGCTCTGCACTACCTCCGACGGTATTCGGCGTTCCCTGTTCTGCAGTCATATGACCCCATGCTAAACCCTATGGGACAGTCCAATGCCCTCATCCGAATGTTTACGGGGGTTGCTTTTGATAGAATGAAACAACTCTGTGCGTTGCGCCGACCCAACCCCAAGCGCAGCAGCACCTCAATCAGCTCCTGATGGCTGGCGTGCGTCGTAAGGTACTCTTGCAGTTCGGCGCGCAGGTACTGCTGCCGCTGCGCGACTTGGCCCCGCAGGTCGCTGCCCTCGAGACGCGCGACACGCGCGCGCGCGTCGGCCTCCTGGGATGCAAACAGGTCGCGCGCGCGCGCGGCCTTGTCGTGCTCCTCTTGCAGCTGCTCCAGCTCCCGCGAAGCCCGTTCCTCCGCAGCTCGCTTGTGCACAGCGCCGGCAGCGGCGGTCATCAACTCCTCGAAGAAGCGCCCGGCCTCCGTCAGGACGGACTCGGTGGTGTCCCACAGTGCGTCCAAGCGGGACACAAACAGCGACATGCTGACCTGTGGAAAGGTGGTTCTGGGATGCAGACCCGAGTCCCGCTTGGAGGTGCTTGCGCCGCACGGGCGACCCTTTTGAGGCGGTTGTGTCAGGAACGCCCGGCACCGGTCCCCCACAACTTCACACTGAACCCGCGTCCCTCATACCACCGAGCGCTTCATATTGATCTTGACCACAGGCACCAGCCCCTTGTCCTAACGCCAGCCAAGGCTCTGGTTCAGGGGGCCAAAAGGTGCGGCAACAACGCCTCGTGTGGGTCTGACCCGGGCGTTGGCCTGGCAAAGGGGCTGAGGGGCGACACTTGCCCCCCACCTGCCCCCAGGCTCACGGGTGCTGCCCCTACCGCCAGGCCGTCAACCCCACCAGACGCAGCAGGTTCTTACTGAGTTTTGGTGGTGTAGAGGGCGGGTATTACTGGGTGGCCTCTGATACGGGGCCAAATCCTACCGAGAACCATCCCTGCCAGACGCGAGTGGCATGTCTGGCTGGATCCCTGTGACGTACCCCCCCCCCCTGCCCCGTACCACACCTGCCCAACAGGACGTCCGGCGCCGGCAGCCCTCACCTGCAGCCTTGGGGGTGTGCTCCACCGCATCCGGCGGGGGGCATGCAACACAGGGCCAGGGGATTCCGGACAACGGGGCATTGGACAGCAGCGGTGCGCTTCATTCCCAAACATATATGACTCAAAATGATCCCCCGCGATGCGCTGATCATTCTGAGGTATGTATCGTGGGGGAAATCTTTTTGAAAAAAACATCTTCCGGGCCGCTTCGCGGCGCAGGTGATGAGTCATCATCAGAGGTTTTAGACTTGCCTCTTGGGACTGGCCTCCCACGAGAGCCCCTTTCCCAGACCCCCCCCGTCCTTTGGGGGGCTCGAATGCCCCCCTGTGTGACATAAAGTCCATCTCTTTTTTCCAGGAAATTCTCCGTCCAGGCCGCTCTACGGCCCCATCCCCGAGCCATCTCCAATTCAACGGACTGTCTTAAATAACGTCTCTGATATTTGAGCCCCCCCCCCTGTGTGACATTCCGTCCGGTTGTTGCTCCTTTACGGGGCCCTGGACGGTCACCCGTTCTGCCCTTCGCATGTTGCGTCGGGTCGCTGCGTTCTGTCGGCCGCTGCGGCCGGTGCTCCTGCTGGTGTCGTTTCCGCGTTCGCGGAGCCCAGTAGTTGGTGTGCCGGGGCTGTGCTGAATGTGGCGGGATGTGCCGTTTGCGTGTCAGCGGCGCCCAATAGTTGGCGTATTGGGGGTTGTGCTGGTTGTTGCGGGGGTCGTTTGACTGTTTTTGCTGTCCACACACCTCTGTCCACAGGCCGTCCATCGCCTGCCTCGCTGTGTTTCTGTGCGGCCCCTCCTTTGGGGGGCTCGAATGACCCCCCCCCCCCCCGCCGCACGCAGGCCAATGTTCCCCATGACCTTTGCGCGCACGAACGCGGGGGTGGCTTGGCACTATCGTCCGTGGGGCGGGGCCGGTGGGGGGAGTGGGGGGGGACTGCCCTTGAAGGGGAGGGGGGGGGGGGGAGGCACCCCCTTCTTTCGCGTGACGCCCAGCCCTGCTCGCGGTGCTGCCCTCGCGTTTGCATTTCAGACACCGCGCGGATTCCTCTTCGGGCAGTGCAGTCCCCCTACACAAGACTCGGGGTCCGCAGGCCACCGCTGACCCGGTTCAAGACAGGCGCCTGGGAGCCTGCGACGCGTTGGCGTAGCAGTTGAGGGGCAATGTCCGCCGGGTACAACGCGGTCGGAGGGCCGTTGGGGGCGGACAGGCGGGACCGGCACCGCCCACAGGGGGCGGGTGCGCTTTCAACCGCCGGCAACCGCCTCGGCAACCGCCCCTGCCACCCCCTGCGGGCCCGCTGCCCCCTCAAGCGCATCGCTGGGGCGGGGGGTTGGGACCTTGACTTCCATGTTCTCGTGCCGGTCCCGCTTCGCCTTCACCACCGTCCACTCCACCGACGGGTCGTACACGAACGCGTCCAGCAGCATCAGCAGCGTCTGCCGGTGGTCCCGCATGACGCCCAGGCTCAGCTCGCACGCCGCCGTGAAGCCGCCCTTGAGGCCGCACGGGCCCAGCGCATGCTGCAGGAGGTTCGTCATGCGGAAGGGCACCATCTCGGGGACGCGCAGGAGGTGGCCCTTCTCGAAGCAGATGTTGTAGTCGATGTGCACGAGCTCCCCCGTGTCGAGGTCGAGGAGGATGTTGTCGAGGTGGCGGTCCCCAAGGCCGATGACGTAGCCGATGGTGGACATGACGGCGCAGGAGGCGGCGAAGGTCTTGGCGCGGTGGTACCACCCGTTCAGGCCGACGCTGGTCGACAGGACCTGAGGTTCGGGTTGGGTTGGGGCAACCGGGCTTTCAAGTGAAGGGGGGGGGGGGTCGATAGAGCCCCCCGGCAAGGACCCCCCCCCAAAAAAAGGCTCGATGGACAGGACCCCCAAAATCCTACCGAGACGGACCCCCGGGCCTCGGAGGTGACCCAGACGCAAAAATCGGCAAAAAAATAAAAATGGGATATTCGGAATCAGCGCGTCGAGGGGTTCAGAAAAGTCATCATTTGCCATGTATTTGGTGGGGGAAATTTTTTTGACCATTTTCAATGCTCAAAAACATTTTCGGCGCCTTTGGTGCCAGAGTTCACAAGAACTGATTAATGGTGCTGTCGATTGAGCCCTTTTCTCAAGCCCCCCCCCCCCCCTCACTTTAAAACCCCAGGTATGCCCTGCGGAGTTGGGGGCCGCCTCCGCACGCTCCCCGTGTGCAGGGCACGGGGTCGCCGGACCGGAGGCAGTGGCGCGCAGTCTCCCCAGTCCAGCGGCTTGTGGGGGGGGGGGGGGGTTCGCGGTGCTGTGCTCTCCCCCACGCGGGGGGTGTCCTGTGCGCGTGCTGTGTGGGGGGGGGGGGGTCCACACGTGCAAGGCCTCGCTGGAGGGGTCCGCCCGGCAGAGGGCACCGCCCACGTCCTGCCAGGCACAGGACCTGAGGGCGGGAGGGGGGGGCATTGCAGAGGGGTGGAGGGGGGGGGCGGTGGGGCAGGAATGTATTAGAAGGGAAGGGGCCTCAGAGGCGGTTTGGACAGGCGGTTGGAGGAGGTTGCCAGAGCGGTTGGGGGCGGTTACTGTCGGTTACAAATGCCATCGAAGCTGGCACTTGGCTTGACAGTGGCTGGTCATAGGCTGGGCGCCCTGGAGGGGTGGGGGGGGGGGGCTCCCCCCTTCTAATGCATCCCTTGGGGGGAGGGGGGGTGGCAGTGCGACCAGAGGCGATTCGGCGCGGCACGGCAGGGCACGGCAGGGCACGGCAGGGCAGGGCAGGGCATGAGGCGACGGGGCCATCCGACACAATGCGACCCCTCCGGCGAGGCCTTGCACGTGTGGACCCCCCCCCCACCCCCCCACAGCACGCGCACAGGACACCCCCCGCGTGGGGGAGAGCACAGCACCGCGAACCCCCCCCCCCCCCCCCACAAGCCGCTGGACTGGGGAGACTGCGCGCCACTGCCTCCGGTCCGGCGACCCCGGGCCCTGCACACGGGGAGCGTGCGGAGGCGGCCCCCAACTCCGCAGGGCAGATACCACTGAAGCGCGCCGCACCCCTGTGGCAATGCTTACCCTTCCGCCCGCGTGCCACGTGATGAGCAATCACTGCGTCCCACAGCAACACGCCCATCGGGGGGGGGGGGTCGAAGGGCTGCACACGGGGTCGCATGCGTCGCCCCGGCGGTGGCACTGCGGCGATGCCATTGCTCAGCCACTCGGCATTTGTGTTCTTGAGGCGGCACAACAACCCCCGACGCACCTCCGGGGCACCGGCTCCGCGTCCCCGCGTCGCGCCGGTTTGTGCGGACACCGCGGGGGCTCGCTCCCCCACAGACGCTCTGGTGGACGGGGGCGTGCCCGCGGGGGCTGGGCCCCACATTGCACTCGAGGTGGGGGTGGTATGGGTATGACGGACGATGATGCGCTGTGGAGGGGGGGCCAGCGGCGGGCAGAGCGCGGGCACAGTGGGGCCTCCGCGGTAGCCGGGGAAAATGCGGGGAAATGGGGGAAAATGGGGGGGAATGCGGGGAAATGGGGGGAAATGGGGGGAAATGGGGGGGAATGCGGGGAAATGGGGGGAAATGGGGGGAAATGGGGGGGAATGCGGGGAAATGGGGGGAAATGGGGGGGAATGCGGGGAAATGGGGGGAAATGGGGGGAATGCGGGGAAATGGGGGGAAATGGGGGGAAATGGCCATGCCGGTGCACCAGGGACTGTCTCATCTTTCCGCCGACCCTTGTATTGTGGTGCCGGCCTCCTGCTAGTGTACCAGGGTCTCTCGGTTGGCCCAGCGGTAGCACGGACGGCCGGCAGATGGAAGAGTGCGGGTTCGAATCCCAGCTCACGATGAAGCGGGCAGAGGAAGTCAGTATGGACCCAAGACAGCAGTTTACATAGTTAGTATGTTAGTATGTTAGTATGTAGTTTACATACATAGCATACATAGACCCAAGACAGCAGTTTGTGAGCCATGTGAAGTGGCCGAACAGTGCCACATACAACGTGCAGATCGAACGTTGGGGGGGGAATGGGGGATTGTGATACATTGCCAAGAGTAAATTTTGGGAATTGCATAAAAAATGTGCCAACTTGATAGGCAACAGGAGAAAAATGGGACAATTTGGACTATTCTCCCATTTTCCCCGTTTTTCCACAGCCTCGCCACCTTTCCCTCGGGTTCCTTTGATGAATTTTGCTGCCGAACTAGTCGACTGGAAGAATGGAACACGTTTGCCGAGCCGACACGGGCCGATATTTTGGCCAACACGGAAGCTTGACAGCGGGGGCACGTTGACGTTGGCTCGCGAGGGGCACGATGGCGGGCACAGTGAAGGCATCGTGGGGGCGAGGGGGGGTCCAAACACAGCACGGGGCACGGCAGAGGGGACAGAGGGGGCACAGGGGGGGGGGGGCTGAGCGAGTGGGGCGGGGGGGGGGGGGGTAGGGGACAGGGTGCCGTGCCCTGCACATCCGCGGGGGGCAGCCCCGCCACGCCACCGCGTTCCCCCTCGAACGCCGCACCTGATGCGCCGCGCCGGGGCCGGACGCCGCGACCGTCTCCGCGCGGGCCCACAGCTCCCGCGCCAGCAGGTCCTTCGGCGTGTCGTGCATCAGCTCCTGCAGCACGCGCCTGAGGACGTCCACGGGCCAGTCCGCGCGGCTGGAGACGCTGGCGATGCCGTGGTCCTGCAGCGCCGGCAGCAGCTTTGAGAAGAAGTGGTCGACGGGGCGGCAGAACACGGGAAGGCGCGCCGGGCCCGGCGGCGGGGGGGCCGGGGGCGGCGGGCTGCCGGGCGGAACGGGGGAGCTGGGGGCCTTGGGGGCCGCCAGCTGGGCCTCGCGCACCGCCCGCCGCTTGGCCCACGACCGGTACAGCCCGAACAGCGGGAGGGTCCCCTCCACGAACCGGATCAGACCTGCGGGGCGAACGACGGCGGAGGCCGACCCCCCCCCCCCCCTCTGTGTTGCATTGGAAGGAAAGGGACCTCGGAGGCGGCCCCAGAGGCGGTTAGGCAGGCGGTTGGAGGAGGTTGCCAAAGCGGTTGGGGGCGGTTACTGTCGGTTACAAATGCCACTGAGGCTGGCACTTGCCGTCAGGGGGACAGTGGCTGGGCATTGGCTGGGCGCCCTGGAGGGGGGGGGGGGGAGGGTATCTCCCCCCCTTCCAATGCATCCCTGCCTTGCCTGACACTGCTTGTGCCCACTTCGATCCAGTTCAACTGAACTATCGTGAGACACTAAGCCCAAACGGGAGTTTGCACTCCGTTGTGGATTGGGTCCAAGCCTTTGCTCAGCGGAGCGTACGCCCTTACGTGCCTTTCTCAGAATGGGGTTGAAACCCTTGAAATGCACTGGATGATTCATGACCACAGAAAGCCCTGCGATGTGCAGGGGTTGCCGTAAGAGAAAAAAAAAAAAAACTCGGAGTGTCCAATACGCCCTATGATGGCGGCCGGTGGGGAACTGATGGCGGTCGGTGGGTAACCGATGGCGGTTGGTGGGCAACCGATGGCGGTTGGTGGGTAACCGATGGCGGTTGGTGGGCAAAACAGGGGCACTCAATGAAAATATATCTGTATTTTTGCATGCAACCATGATCAGCTTGGACACACGGCCTTGCCTGACACTGCTTGTGCCCACTTCGATCTAGTTCAACTGAACTATCGTGAGACACTAAGCCCAAAAGGGAGTTTGCACTCCGTTGTGGATCAGGTCCAAGCCTTTGCTTAGCGGAGCGTACGCCCTTACGTGCCTTTCTCAGAATGGGGTTGAAACCCTTGAAATGCACTGGATGATTCATGGGTGATGGTTGATGCCGACTTTAAAAATGGTATGTATGTGTAAGAAAACTTCACAGCTGTGGCAGAGACGCAACTCTCAGCCTCCTAACCATTTGTCCGTTTGTGTCATTTGTGATGTAGTGATGTAGTGATGTAGTGATGTAGTGATGATGGTGATCCGCATCTCATTGAACGTCAGTTTCTTGTACTCGTGCGGGTACTTGGGGTGCACTATGGGCTCGTGCTTCATTGTGGCAAAAAGCTGTGACGTAATGGGTGGGCTACAGCCGACAAGAAATGTGCACTGGAGCCTCGACATGCCACCAGCATCCAAGATTCCGGGAACAACTAAATTTACCAGAAAAACAGGGGCACTCAATGAAAATATATCTGTATTTTTGCATGCAACCATGATCAGCTTGGACACACGGCCTTGCCTGACACTGCTTGTGCCCACTTCGATCTAGTTCAACTGAACTATCGTGAGACACTAAGCCCAAAAGGGAGTTTGCACTCCGTTGTGGATCAGGTCCAAGCCTTTGCTTAGCGGAGCGTACGCCCTTACGTGCCTTTCTCAGAATGGGTCTGAAACCCTTGAAATGCACTGGATGACCACAGAAAGCCCTGCGATGTGCCAATCATGTCGTAGTGCTCCCCCCCGCTTGGGCGCCCTCTTCCTGGCCGGGAAGCAGCGCGCTCTGGAGGACGCTGCCAAAGACTGCGCAAGGCTGCTTTGTGCAGCTCCCGGGACGAGCAGCACGAGCACCCGGCCACGATGCGATGCGATGCGATGCGATGCGATGCGATGCGGTGCGAGGACATTCAATGCAGCGGCAGGGTGATGCAGTGCCATGCAATTCAAGGCAAGGCAACGCGATGCCATGCGATGCAAAGATCCACACGTACACACACACAGGGAGAGAGAGAGAGAGAGAGAGAGAGAGAGAGAGAGAGGCCACCACCTGCCCGGTCTGCCAATGGGACCACCGCGTAGTGCCGCGCGCGCAACCGGCGGAAGCGCGCGGGCGCGTGGCACCGGAACAAGTCGGACGCGATCCGCAGGAACTGCATCACGCGCTCGTCCAAGTGCAGATCCTCGCGGCCCTTGAGCAGGTACTGGTACCGCCGCCCGTCTGACCCCAGAATCGCGAGTTTCTTCGGCTTGGTCTTTGTCGGCAGGATCTCGACCACCGGCTCGAGGCGGTGCACTGTGCACGCGGCGACCGGGCGGGGGAACGCCCCGGTCCCAGTGTACACGGCGTCGTGGGCTCCGGGGAGGGGGATGACGGAGTCCCTGAGGTTTGGCAGGACGCTGGAGATGTCGGAGAGGAGGAGGGTGTTGTCTTTGCGCCCGTGGATGGCCGCGAACCGCTTGCCCAGGTCGTGCAGGAGGTCCTGCAGCGCGCGCGACGGGCATCCGAGACGCGGCACACGATGGGGGCCAGGCAATAGGCCGCGCATAGGGCACGGGGTGGGTCACGGGTGATACGTGAGGGTGGGAGGGGGAGGGGGGGGCGGGCCTGAATTAGAAGGGGGGTGTTGCGTGGGGGGGGGGGGGGGGACCCAAAAGATTGTGTACCAACAATGGCCCGACACGGTTCTCCCAACGGCAAATTCCGTTTTTTCCCACAATCGTCCCTTTGGTCTGGGGGGCGGGGAGGTGGGTCTGTGGGTGGGAGGGGGGGTTTCGATAAGAGAAAGCATCTTTGTTTCGTCGTTTTCTCAGCTACAGAAAGCCTGGGGACCTGAGTTGGCGGTTGGCGGTCGGCCAACGGCGGTTGGTAGTTAACCGCCGGCGGTTGACCAACACCGTCAGTCAACGGCGGCACAGTGCTCACGCGGGTTGATCTGCGCAGATCTGCGCTGCTATGCGCACTCGGCGCTGCCTTGGGCGCCTTACAACTTCAAGGACAATGAGGGTCTACAGCATGCGGACAGCGTCTATGATTGGCAGACAGTATCTACTTGGGGCAGACAGTGTCTTCAGACTGCACGGGTGGATCCTACGCAACCCGAGCGAGCACGCTACCTCAACGGCTGCCGCGGCAAAGGTCATGGGAACCGGCAATGTTTTCCTTTCGCTGCAACAAAGTCCTGCACATACCGCTCCGGGTCCTGCCCCCTCTTGCCCCACCCCACCCTCTTCTGTTGCCCCTCCCCGCAACGGACATCGTGTTCATGAGTGTGTGCGTGTGCGTGTGCATGTGCGTGTGCGTGTGCGTGTGCATGCGCGTGCGGATGTGCGTGGACGTGGGCGTGGGTGTGGGCGCGCGCGTGCGCGTGCGTGGGCGTGTGCGTGGGCGCGCACGTGTGCGTGTGTGTGTGCGTGCGTGTGCGTGTGTGTGTGCGTGTGTGTGTGCGTGCGGATGTGCGTGGACGTGGGCGTGGGTGTGGGCGCGCGCGTGCGCGTGCGTGTGCGTGTGCGTGGGCGTGTGCGTGGGCGCGCACGTGTGCGTGTGTGTGTGCGTGCGTGTGCGTGTGTGTGTGCGTGTGTGTGTGCGTGCGGATGTGCGTGGACGTGGGCGTGGGTGTGGGCGCGCGCGTGCGCGTGCGTGTGCGTGGGCGTGGGCGTGGGCGTGGGCGCGCACGTGTGCGTGTGTGTGTGCGTGCATGTGCGTGTGTGTGCGTGTGTGTGTGCGTGTGCATGCGCGTGCGGATGTGCGTGGACGTGGGCGTGGGTGTGGGCGCGCGCGTGCGCGTGCGTGTGCGTGTGCGTGGGCGTGTGCGTGGGCGCGCACGTGTGCGTGTGTGTGTGCGTGCGGATGTGCGTGGACGTGGGCGTGGGTGTGGGCGCGCGCGTGCGCGTGCGTGTGCGTGTGCGTGGGCGTGTGCGTGGGCGCGCACGTGTGCGTGTGTGTGTGCGTGCGTGTGCGTGTGTGTGCGTGTGCGTGTGCGTGTGCATGCGCGTGCGGATGTGCGTGGACGTGGGCGTGGGTGTGGGCGCGCGCGTGCGCGTGCGTGTGCGTGTGCGTGGGCGTGTGCGTGGGCGCGCACGTATGCGTGTGTGTGTGCGTGCGTGTGCGTGTGTGTGCGTGTGTGTGTGTGTGTGCGTGTGTGTGTGTGTGTGTGCGCGCGCGTGTGTGTGTGTGAATGTGTGTGCGCGTGTGTACGTGTGTGTGTGTGTGTGTGACGTCCAACACAATTTGAAACTCTGCACAGCGTACCCGAAAGCACAACACCTCCCTACGGCTCTGCTCGCACCGCAGCAATATTTGGATGACTTCTCGCTCCTTGTGCATGTGTGTGTGTGACGCCCAAATCTTTCAAATCATGCTCAAACTGCGAGGTTCAACAATGATGCGACGAACCCATGTCTGTGTGTGTGTGTTGGGTGGGTGGGTGGGTGGGTGTGGGTGTGGAGGTAGTCATGGCAAAGGTAATGGGAACGGGAAGCCCCTCTCGCACGACTGCCGGGCCAACGACCTGCAAGAAAGCGCCGTGCGCCTTAATCTGGGCATCAAACGTATCCGCGGAAGGGTCGGCGGTCGGCGTACGCAGCAGGTGGAGCAGACGGCGCAAGGCCACACGGTAGTGGTCCTGGAACTGGTGCTCGTGCAGCGTGTGGGCCTTGGCGAAACAGTCCGAGTTCAGGGTCTGTGTAATCAAGTCCGACATCGCTGACGTCAGGCCCAGATACTTCTTTAGCTTCAGCAGATTCACGTCTTGAGGGGGGCCCGTGTGCTCTTGCTCGACCTTGGCAGCCGCCTTCTGATACTGTGCAAGTACCTGATTGCGCGGGGACGGCAGCATTGTACGGCAACGCAACGCAACGCAATGCAACACAACACAATGCAACCAAATGCAATGCAACGCAATGCACTGCAGTGCAATGCAATGCACTGCAACGCAGTCAGGCCTTTGCTTAGTGATACTGGGGGGGGGGGGTCAAATTGGCCCCCCGGGATTTTGGCTGACCCCCCCACCCCCCCCCACCCACATCAGAAAATTTTTCCTCAAGAAAAAAAAGAAATTTATCAAAGGGGCCCGAACTTGGAGGTCGATTTTAGGTACACAAACTTTTTTTTGGCCTCTGACCCACCCACCCACCCCCCCCCCGGTACAGTATCAACCAGCCACGAAGCAAAGGCCTGAACGCAGTGCACTGCACTGCAATGCAGTGCAACAGAGGCACGGATCAGGAACAACGACCTTATTGAGGCTTTGGCCGAGGCTGAGGGCGGTGCTCTGCCACTCCTCCTCCCACAGCACGGCCACGCGGCGCAGCTCCCCCACCAGCACGACGCAGCTGCGGATCAGCTCCGGCGAGTGCGCCTTCATGTCGTCGTACAGGCCGTTGTACTGCTGCACCGGGCCTTTGGAGGTCCGCAGCCCGGCCACCACCGGGTACACCAGCAGATGCGGCTGCTGCTTCCCGATCTGCTTCAGCACCGCCATGACCACCGCGCGCACGGCGCCGTGCTGACTGGAGAGCTGCGCGAGCAGCTGCAGAGTGATGTTGCGCCACACGTCTGTGGGGGTGTTCTCGATGCCCTGCAGGACCGCGTGGACGAGCGCCTCGTCCCCGGCCAAGTGGGCGATGCTGTCCCCCGGGAGGTCCGCTGCGGGGGCCCGCAGCACCAACTGCCCTGACAGAACACATGCGGGGGAGCCTGGGAGAGATGACGGATGCAGGGGAGGGGGGGGCGGGGTGTTCAGTCACTTGCTTACCAAACCTCCACGACCCCATCCGGCCCATCGAGGGGGCTGACCTCTGGGGAATCACCATCTCCCCGCACGTCTCCAAGTTGGACCCCGTAGCATTCTACGCGGAGGCCTCCCAGATGTACGAGCGGCCCTAGAAGGGCCTTACTTCGTCGGACGAATAGAGGACATCTCCTTTCACGAGGTCGTGCGCACCATCCACATGACGCTGGACTTAGCGCATCTCCGCGGGCAGGTGGTGGAGGTGTGGTGTGGGGTGGGGTGAGGTGGGGTGGGGTGAGGTGGGGTGGGGTGGGGTGGGGTGGGGTGGGGTGGGGTGGGGTGGGGTGGGGTGGGGTGGGGTGGGGTGGGGTGGGGTGGAGTGGGGTGGGGTGGGTTGGGGTGGTGTGGGGTGGGGTGGGGTGGGGTGGGGTGGGGTGGTGTGGTGTGGGGTGGGGTGGGGTGGGTTGGGGTGGGGTGGGGCACGGCGTGGTGCAAGACATGATGTGACATGTGTCACATGCCGCGTTTCGCACGGGCTGTAGATTCAGGTGCCTGAGGCGGAAGCAGTTCAAAGTTGTTTTGCGGATTTCCCCCATATTACTGACTCTAAGCACTTTGAGAAAACAACACCAGGGGGAGGGGTTAAATGCTGCTGCAAAAAAGCAGTAACTGGTGGCTGGGGAAACCAGAAGGAGACAAGATGCGGCGGTTGCAAAACGGTTGGTATACCGTTGGTGACGGACAAAAAGCGGATGGAACGATGTATCATTTTGAGGAGGGAGGGCCTTCTACCCGCTGCTCTTCAAGTGCATGCCTGCAGGAGCAGGGGTTCATTACAGCCACCAATCCGTGCTGCAGCCACGGCCCCATGCACGCCCACGTGTCCCGCAATCCGAACCAAGGCATACCGCATTGCGCCGCAGTTTCCAGCATCTGGACCAACGAAAGCGCGACGGCGATGTCAGTGCTCATCTTCTGGCTGCCGGTGTCGCAACTGCGCGGCTGCGTGCGCAGCAGCGCCTGGAAATGGCAGACAATGCCGTGCTTGCAC